>JAVYIG010003029.1:0-214561 GCA_035222895.1 Strongylocentrotus droebachiensis
TAAATGCTCCTTTTATCATCTTGCAATTACATTATAATTTATTTTTGCGAGCAAATTAGTGTGTTCCACACTTGGAAATTACTAACTATTTATTGTTGCAAACCCAGAATTAATTGACATATAATAATTGCATAAAAAGTACATATGCGTATCACATATCTATTATTTAATTGCTCTTTTCATTTTATTTTTATATTTCCCCAGATTCATCTAAAGAACCAGAGCTGAAGAAGCCACGAAGGGAACTACGATCCAGAGAGGCAGCCACCAGTTCCCGACGTTCTGTGCACGTACTCCCAGCAGAGTGTATCATCTGTCAGAAGAGTGGACGGTTGGATGTAAAGAAGCAAGGCAAGCGTGTAAAGGAGCCACTTTCCAACTGTGAGATAGTCAACGGAGGGCGAATTCTAGAGCAGGCTATCAACGAGCAAAATACTCGCATCTTACGGCTCATCCAACATCAAGATTGCGTTGCCTTAGAAGTCAAATACCATGCAACCTGTTACCTGGATTACACGCGACCTCTGACAAGGAAAGGAAACAAGCAGAAGCATGACAGGCACTACACTGAGTCATTTAAGAAGTTCTGTAAGGATGTAGTGGAGGAGAAGCTGATTAAGGAGGAGAAGGCATGGGAGTTGGTCGCGCTCAAGAAGAAATTCGTCCAAGTTGTAGCCGAAGTTGAGAAGGTGGATGCCAGTTCTTATAAAACAAACAGTTTGAAGCGTCGGCTACAAAGTACATACCCATGTCTAAGATTTGCAAGACCAAAGAATCCTATGAGAGCGACATTGTGTATGCTAAGCAGCTTTCGGCAGAGACCCCTTTTCGCTAACAGCAGGGCTTCCGTTGATGGACCGTCCGGTACTGACACCAGCACAGACTCGGAGGAAGATGAAGACTTTGTTTTACAACGAAGAAGAACAACAGGATCCACTCTGACAGAGATGTACAAACAGCGCCATATATTTGAAGAAAGAAATTGAAGATATACCAACACAAACTATGCCATGGCCACCAGACTCAACACATCTGACACTGGACACAGCAGAGAAGATTCGTTCCAACTAAGCTCTACAACTTCCTCTCATGGATGGTTGGTTTCAATGAAGATCCTGAAGACGTTAAGTTTGTAACACTGCCAGAAGAGCAACATAGACGGATATTGTCCCTGTCGCAGGATATTATATATCTTACTTCAAAGGGAAGGAAGGCAATGCCAAAGCAAACGTCACTCGCCATGGCTGTTCGCCACCTCACTGGGTCAGCACAACTGATTGGGCTTCTAAATGGCTTCGGACATGCCACGTCCCACACCAAGGTCCTCGAGCATGATACTGCGCTGGCCAAGAAGGAGATTCAAAATGGCGAAAACAAAATACCATCTTGTCTGCAACAAGGAGTTTACACCACACTATGTTGGGACAACAATGACTTTGGCGAGGAGACTCTGTCGGGGAGAGGCACAACCCACAACACTAACGGGATTGCCATACAGCATAAGCCAGCTCCAAATTAGAAACAAATCTGATAAAAATTAAACAAATGCATAAACTTTGAAAAATTGCTCTAAAATATGGCCGGAAATGACCTTTTGACCTTGACCTTGACCTTGACCTTCATTTTCCCCCCATTTTTTGGAAACCCCAATTATTCTCATATAAGTGTGCAAGGTTACAGTGTTGTAGGACAAATGATTGATTTTTAATGATTTTTTAAGTTATTTTGGACATTGAATGTAGAGGGCTCCCTCTGTTGTTGAAATGCCATTTCACTAATTAGCTGATTATCTCATTAATGGGATCATATTTTTTCGGGGAACAAAATGTTTTTTTCTTCAGTAGCAGCCATATAACCAATTTATAATGTTAGATTCTAACACCAGTCATCAGACCACGCAACTTTTTAAATGAAGCCTTAACACTGATATGGCCTACAGTCTAATATAGCTAAACATGATAAAGGAATTGGAAGTTTAATAAATTACATCACCACCCTATATAAGCTTGTCTAAGACTAGATCAATTGCTCAGGGCTTTCGTAATCCTGCCAATTTGCAGTGGAAAGGTGAGACAATATAATTTGTGATTTAAGGGTAATGTCACATGCTAGTCTAAACTATTAATTAGTTTATCACTGTTTGAGGCTTTTGTAAACCTGCAACATTTCTGCAGTTATAAAAGATGGACAGATTTTGTGTGATTGTGTTTTATTTTGATTTTATTGTCCCTTCGTGTTTCGTATTCATATTTTGTAATTGTAGTTCAAATTTTTAATTTAGTGGAAATTAGTTTAATGAATGAAATATCTCAAAATTCACCCAGGGTTATAGATGCAATTACCAGTGCAGGCAGTATGACGCATAAAACTGACAGATAGTCAGTTCACTTCATAATTTAAATGAAGATTTGTCTCTGCGATATTGGTTAACTGAACAAACCATGTGCATATAGATACGAAGTTTGTTTTATTAAAATACTGTAACTATTTGTTGTTGTTCTCACTACCACGAGGCTGATTAAGAAGACACTAAATTACTAACTACTGACCATATACTTGCGACAAACGGACTACTCAGAGGACACTTTGCAGTATGACACTTACTTCGGACCGGCACATTATGAAACATATAAAATATTAGTGAATTGATAGGTATTAAGTCAATGATGGCTGACTTATGTTTGGAATTGTTTTAAAGGAATTTGCTTATTGTATTTTCGGAATAGGAATAGATTTGTATTAGCTGTTAATTGATCATAATTGCTGTTACATTCTAATTCTTACGTCGCTTTTTATTGACAAATTTGAAAATATCTGTTTGAGGTTTAATTGATTTCGATTCATTATTAAAAAGTTTTATGATTATACGAATATTTGATTAATAACGGGATAGGTATATGATTGTACTACATTTCCATGTTCCTATTAGTATTAGGCCTTGTAGCATGGACTTCCTTTCATTACCTTGAGCGCACCCGTTGCTTTCATATTTCATATAATATATAAGCTTGAAAGGTGATCATAATCACAACATAATATACCTACGGAAATTAAGTTTCAAACTAATTTGATTACAAAGTAACAATTTGTTTGAGTTCTTTATTCATTGAATCATTGCTCATGCATTGGTTAGTATTGTTCATTTTTAGAGAGAACGATCGATAAGTAAACCTAGCGTTAAACTGAATAATGTTGCATTAAGGTTAGTTAATATTTGTTTGATTTGCCATTTTGCATAATAGTCTCCACTATTTTTTCGTTTTAGTATATGTGTTTAGAATAGACTCAGTGCTTAAGTAATAATTGTTACTATTATAAGTGTTATCAGTTTGTGCTTCTATAGTCTTTATTAGAATATAAGTGATTTTCATGTAGTTAATTTGTAAATGTGTGTGAGAGAGATTTAAGAGGAATTGGAACAATAATCACATGTTTCGCTTTATTAACTAGGTTTTGTTTATTGTTCTTTAATAAGGAATGAGTGCCTCATTTTCCAAAGAAAGGGGATGTTGTGTAGTATCGTCCCAAAACCCAGTAAAGTACCCTCATATTTGAGATGCACTTAAAAGCCAACTTTATATCTTTATAATCCTTCCCCATAGAAAGACCAAGTGCATCCATAATCTCCTTCAAAGGAAATACCACCACTGTTATGTTTAAGCCCATACATAAAACTACAGAGTAGTCCATTAATTGTCTTGGCGGCTCTCATTCATGTCTTTGTCCCTTTGACACAATGTAACCTACCCTCATATTACTTGTATCCTTCTGGATAAATATTAGATGTTCTAGCTTTCTTAAAAGGAGTTGAGTTTTGATCACCATTAGATCAAGACCCTCTTTCTAGCTGGCTCTCTCTTCATCTTGTGTTTTACATAATGTGGAAGTTCGTAATGATGTGACCGATTTGAGTCTCCAAAGTTTGGAGATAATAAATACTCTTGATATGACTCTGGAATTGCTAGCCTCTCCTTGCTGCTTTATATTTATGTACCTCTCCTACTGCAAATATCACATACACCGATCCCAACACGACATTAACCTGCAATTGCTACTCTCCACCCAGGTGTATGGGTACCCGGTAGAATGCGACCGTCATTGTTAGTCAAACAGTTTTTGAACGTCAAGTAACGCCTGGCTGGAATTCTCCCCAGGGAGTGGAGATTGTGCACACAGTGTGTGCAGGCCTGCGGCGATTAAATCCAATGACCGGGGGTAATAAATCTGTAAAAGCGCTTAGAGACATCGTAGATGTATTAAGCGCTATATAAAAGTGGAATATATTAATATACATATCCTTTGTTCTACCCCCTCCCCCTCCCCGTCCCTAGCTCTCCCCCCCCCCCCCCCACCCCCACCTCCCCCACTCCCCACTCTCTGAAAAGATGCCTCTGTCCTCTCAGGTCACGTCCCTCTTCTATATAAACAAAAATTATAATCGTTTCAGCAAATCAATAAGATATATAAGAATAAAAAAAGATAAAAACTGTTTACATTATTTACTTTGATATTGCATCATCATACCAAACTATAGTAGAGGTAGAGGTCTACTAGGCCGATACCTCTGAGCTGATGTGGCTTATTCACGCGTTGTCGATCGAAAGGACAGTAGATCTAGAGGCACTGTATAATACAGGACGAGAGAGGGCAAGTGTAAGAATGGCGGACACCGGAGAAAAACTGAGCAAAAAGTGAGTCTTTAAATTCCATAAAATAATCATAAATTCTGTTACTTGAAGCATCAACATTTGTATGATTGAGAGTTATAAATAATGGTTTAATCTCGTTTTTTCTAACAATTTTAAAGGTATATTTTGCTTTCTATTACCGTGAGTCGACGGTGCATATTGTCGAATGTTTTCCTGGGAGACACGTGGGCTGTACATAGAGAGTTGCCCGTGATCGCTGGCGTGGCAAGGCATAGCTAGCGCCTGTATAAAGCTTTGCAACCGTCTGCTGGTCGCACTGGCAGTGCCATTGCATTGAGTGGGACTGGTTGCATTGTCAGATTTCTATTCAGGGCTGCCAAATCTCCCGCATTGAGCGCGAGACTCGAGCATTTCACTCAATTCTCACGTTAACAATTAAATTATCCACGCACAAATCTTCTAACTACCGGTAAGGCCTAAGCCTAAATAATAATAAAAACAGATAAATTTGAATGAATTATGCTACAAAAATCAAGAATTTAAGAAGTTTTCCCTCCTTTTACTTTAGTTTTATTGAAGACAAAAGATTGGGGCCTATAAATAGCTAGCTAGCCTGACGTATGTATCCTCCCACCGTACCCATATCCATATGCAGCTAGCCGGGTCGGCCGGCCGTGCCTCAGATATGGATCGGAAGTACCATATGTACCAGTAGCGAGCTCGAGTAAATTTACGTCATCAGTTAACAATTCAATTGATCTAGCATTCCACAGCAAAGATTTCACGGTTCCGTACATAGGTCTACTTTGTATTTATTCTATGCTTTGTTCTTAAGAAGGCCTAATATTACATAGATCTAGAACGAGAGGGATCATAAAAATATAAAGTGAGTTTTGAGAGTGAAAAATGACTTGTGATTATGTAACAACATGAACGGAAACTTGCCTGTGGCTTTGTCTCAGTGAGCTGAGTGAGTGCGTGGGGCCTTTTAGATCTTGTGAGCTGTAGCATTCAATGTATTCAAACTGTGATCTATGACCCGGCCGATGTATTTCCGGGTACATGTAAAAAACAAAAGAATGACCAATCTGAATTCTTTGAGATTGGGTTAGTGAATATATGGGTCAGATGGGCTGGACTCATACGTACATGTAGTATAGGCCTACCTAAGGACGTCAAAAACTTGTTAATGAATATTCTTGAAACTCTTATCAAGATGGCTGACGACGAATCCTGCTGACAAGTCTTTTTTGAAATAGATATTGATTTGGGAGCTGAATGAGCAAGGTATTGCGAGTCAAAGTTTATTTGAGAGGTACATGTAAAATTGTCTAGTCAAATCATTCTTGATAAATAAAATTTGCCCTTCACCTCACCTTAATAAGGCAATGCTTAACACAAATATGGCTTTCGTTAGCATGTCGCCCCCCCCCCCCCATCCAATTTACATGAGCCCCTTTAAATTCATAATGTTAACAAAATGGCCCAATTGCACCTAACTCTTGAATTTCCAATCTGGAACTTCAGTTTTTATCACAGAAATGTGGAGTGGATCCCTTATTAAAGTGTTACTATGTCCCATTTACAGGCCAAAAAAATGAAAAGGTTTAATTCCAGCGGCATTTGAAAAATAATACTAATTTAGAACTTCCCTCAAAACGAAAGGGCTTGAAAATGTCTTTTAGTGGGAAAAAAAGGAGCATTAGTTGTCAAATCGACTTTAGGGATTGCAATCCATTTAGTAAATATTCTGATTTTTTTTTTACCCTTGTACCTAATGGTCGTACGTTTTGTGCTGCGCAAAGATTCAATCAGTTTAATTTTGGCCATTACAAGAAATGGTTTATTAATGTAGACAAATGGCCATGTACCCTTTACAGCTCATTTTATGTATGTTATTTACCAAAGGAAAATAAAGTCAGTCAGTCACTCAATAGTGTCTGACAGTAAAGTCTATTTATAAAGCAAACGGGTTACCTTGCATAATTAGAACACTAGGACACCGCTAACGTTTAAATTTCACAGATAGGACATACATAACATATTCATGCAAAGTTCTACAGAATTTGATGTTGGCTGCAAATGGGACATTGTACCTTTAAGGGAGTTAACAGCATTGGCATCAACTGTCTCCCTTTCTGTCTCTTCCTTTGCTAAATCACTCAGATCATGAGAGGGCACACAACAAGTTGATTTGCCTTTCTTCTAGATCTCCACCAATCATTCTAAATGTTTCAGAGGGCCGTCCAAGTTGGAAGGGTGGGATGTAGGCTCTTAAGGGGACCCCACTCCACACAACTCTTTCCTAAATGTATGAATGCAAGCCTCACCAGGACAGTATCGTCTCAAACTGAGAATCCGAGGTGGGTGTTTGTCTGTGGATCATCTGTTGACCTCTGAAATTAGGGCGTTCTCGTAATTTTGTACAATAAGCCACCATTCATTCATTCAGTCCGCACACTAGCAGTTCGTTGCATGAAATGCAATTGGGAGTTCTTTTCATTTTTCAGTTGAATTACACTCGCCACTCACTGAATAAGTTATGTCACATTTTATCAAAATAACTTGGAAAAAAAGTGCTGTTTGGTCTTTTAAGTTCAGGCGTTGGGGCATGATGATATTTTGTGGACTTGGTAAACCCGTGCTCACAACAATAACAACATTAACAATGTTTAATAAAAATAATGACAAAAACAAGATCAATAAAATCAATGGTGCCTCTTTTCAAATGTTCAACACAGATATGTGCCCTGAAGAAGGAATAATCTTGTCCAGGGGGAAAGGAAAATTGAGAAGCTCCTAAGATGGCTTCATTGGAGGGGCATAAAACATAAAGGTTCATAGGCTTTGATCTATCATGCCCAAGTAATGCATGTTTGATTTTATCTCTATCTATTCTATCTACATGTATCTATCCATTCTTGTATCTTTTATCAATCATCCCATTTATCCATTATTCTGTTTATCAATCCATTTACCATTCTATCTATTCATACTATCCATCCGATTTTCCATCTATCATTGTATCAATCTCTTAATACTCATTCCTCTATCTGTCCATCCATCCATTCTATCTTTAGTGAGCTGAAGAGGAGGGAGAAAGCTGTCAAGAAGGCCAAAGAGAAGGAGGAGAAGGCCCAGGCTCTAGCTGAAAAGCAAGCTCCAGCTGGGCAGACCTCTAAGAAGAAGGCAGAAGATGAGGAAACCCTTGACCCAAGAGTGAGTTGAGTTTGTCAAATGCCAAAGTAGTACTTTATTTCAATAGTATTAAAATTGTAGCTTGTAACATGTTAATATTATTATTAGACCAATGCTTTAAACAAAATCAAAATAACGAAAGACAAGTCCCCTTTTAAATTCAAAGTTCTGGCAAATGTAGATCAATGTCTTGCCAAAGGACATTAGTGCTGTGGTGGGACTCGAACCATGGACCTTGGGATTGAAAGTCCGGTGACGTATCCACTTGACCACGACACCTCTATAAGCTATTGAAGTGCTCCAGAGGAGTTTTGTGGGAAGATATCGTCTATTCAGACTACAGAGTGAGAAGGGCATTAACTGTATACGGGTTAACACAGTTCTGGCTCAAAGCAGATGATATTCATATACAGTATGTGATAATATTCCCCAATTTGTTTGTATATCCTCAGGAGTACTTCAAGATCCGTTCCCAGGCTGTGGAAGCTCTGAAGGCAGCGGGGGATCACCCGTACCCTCACAAGTACCATGTCACCATCTCCCTCTCTGACTTCTTAGAGAAATATGACTACCTGAAAGCAGAGGAGATTGCAGAGGAAGTTCTCTCTCTTTCTGGTTAGTACATCCTTTCCTATTGTGAAGGAATGATTCAAACTAATGTTACGAGCTCGACATTCCTTTCCTTTTCTTTAAAACTTCTGAGTAATAATATACAAAATAGACTGGACTCCTTTGAGAGATTCCTAAATTCTACTGTAAATAGGTTGGGATGTATGTATAGGGATCGCTTAAGGCATGTTTTGTGTAGGTTTTTGTCCACATCTGAAAAATTTAAGTTTTGAATTTTAATCTCTTGAAAACAATTTTTTCCTTGATTAAACATTGTATAGTCATGGATGCAAAATATATACATTTTCTGCCAACTCCGATGAAGCGAGATGGGAATTAAAGTTTACAAAATTTCCTTCAAAAACATTAATTGAAGTAGAGAGTATATAGAGAAGAAAGTATGCATTTTACATGTTTTTCATGAGAAAAAGAATCTTTGGATTCTGAATTACATATCATGTTGAATATCACACTGAATTCAAGCCTTGTTGTTCCATGACAATGGTAGCATAATGTATCCTAAGATTTCAAGAACTGTGCTTCATGCCAGAGTAATAAGCTGTTGATTGGTGACCATATTTATCTGATCTCTTGATTGTGTTATAGGGCGTGTCCATGCCAAGAGGGCGTCAGGAGCCAAGCTCATCTTCTATGACCTCAGAGGGGAAGGGGTCAAACTGCAGGTCATGTCAAATGCAAGGTCTGTACCCAAACCATAGTGACGGTATTAGTCATACTATCCGTCTGGAGGGCATTAAAGATAAACTTGAGTTCTGGTTAAAAAACGAAATTAATTCTCACAGAATCAAACAAAACTTACACTGAATGTAGAAAATGTATACAGGCTGAGTAATGAGCATAAAAAGATAAGGAAACCAAGGTAAGTAGGCTGACACAATTTGTGTTGTCTTATATACATCTTTCTGTGTACAGTGCATGTTACTTTACCAAGACTGGGCCAAATTTATTATGATTTTGATGACTCCAAAACCTTGCAGTACATGCCAATACTTATATGCTAGATGGTCAACTGATCCATTCCACACCTTTTCTTTCACAATGTGATCGCATGACCAGAACTCAACTTTATCTTTAAGTCTGTGCTAAAGTATATCAGTGGTCGTCTTGCCCAAACATAGACATCTAGAAAGCAGCACATGATGATGTTACATGGAATGAGACTCTGTACCATTTACAACATATTTTATATTCTCATAATTATCCAGTATGACGTCATGACCTTGTGAGAAGTTGCCATAACAGATTATAGTCTGTATAAAATTGTCCACAGAACGATACAGAAAAAAATGTCATACCAACTGAGTTTATCACTTTGAATCCGACTGTAACCCAATTTTGATGACTCCAGGGTCTAATTACAATGAACTATCCTCTATGTATATTTCTACTTATTTTCTCCATTCTGATAAACTTTCAAAAATGACACATAACCTAAAGGCAATTGTATTTTTCCAAGAGCTTGCAATATGTGGCAAATAGTTTTAACCTAGGATTTTAACATTGTAATCAAACAAATAAATTAAAATACATTGTTTGAAATAAGCCGTCACTCATAAACTTGTCCTTTCCAACATCATTTTGAACCCAGTGAATATAATTAAAGAAAAGCCCTAAAGCTCCAGGAGAGCTGAGTCTACCCAGGCCCCCCCCCCCCCCAAAAAAAAAAATTCTGGTTGCTTGGTATTCCGTTCAATTTTCGAGCTATTTGTTAACTTGGGAAGACCCTGAGTAGTGAATTTGTATGTGTAGGAATTTATTCCTTGAATGCTTTTATCACCTTACAACAGCTGGGCTTACAGTAAGGGGTAATACAACCCATTTTGTAGGTGCATTGAACATGGATACGTGTGCAATCTCACTGTAGTTATTATCATTAGTATTATTTTGATTTGTGTTGTATTCCACGTGCAGGTACTTTGCCTCAGAGGACGAGTTTACCAGATTAAATGAGAAGATTAGGAGAGGTGATATCATCGGTGTGAAAGGGAGACCAGGTAAGCAATGTCATCTCACTTTTTTTTATTATAAAGATACCAGTTAAATAATTATCAGGCTTAAGGTTTACTTTAGCCTGATTTCTGGCCCTCTTACCTGTTTGATCGTTATGACATGTTTGTGGACATTTTAAAAATCTCTTGCTGCAAGAATTTGACATTTCTTGTCGTAAGTCGTGCACATCATTTGGTACCAAATTTATTGAAATTTCATCTATTGCACAACATTTAAAAAAGATAAAACGGAGACTTTTCACTAGGTATAGAGTACCGAAACTGTGACGTCATAAAAATCTGTTTTTAGAATTTCTCAATTTTTTCTACATTTTCCGAAAGAGCATAACAAATAATGTACAAATGTCGAAAACCAATTGTGTATATGTTAAGTATTGGCTGAGATATGACCATCTGAATGAATATATTCCCCATAGGAACTCAGTGTTATATGCTCTGGCTCCTAACCATTAGGAGCCAGAGCATATAACACTGAGTTCCCATACGACATATATTTATTCAGATGGTCATATCTCAGCCAAAACTTAACATATTCAATTGTTTTTCGACATTTGGACATTATTTTTGATGTTCTTTCGGAATATGAAGAAAAAATTGAGAAATTCTAAAATTAGATTTTTGATGACGTCACACTTCACCACTCTATATTGTACAAGTTGCAATATTGTCAAACATGAATATATAAATAATGAATTAGTTATAATAATACAACTGTTTGAAATTTAAGATATGCTGTTTCATGATCAGATGCTCTATCTCATCTGTTGGTTGTCACTGTGTGGATAATGTCAAAGGTCGATAGTGGAGATGGTGGAAGGAGGGGCAGGGGTAGGGTAAGGCTCATAGATCACCAATATAAACCAGTCCTTTAGGCAGTAATAAGGCATATATTACAGAAATGAGAGATGTACTACTCTTCTCCTATTGCATATCTTTTGATTAGGGAGAACAAAGAAAGAAGAGTTGAGTATAATATATGTAGAGGTGACATGGTATAGTGGTTCATTCACTTGACTCTCAAGACAAGGGTTGAGGGTTCAAATCTCAGCCTGTCACTAACATCCTTTGGCAAGACATTAATCCACATATCCACTCTCCACCCAGGTGTAAATGGGTACCTGGCAATTGTTGGGGAAATAATAATTTCAGTGCCCTCGGGAAGAACAGCATTGAAGCTGACGAGGCTACCCTGGGTAAACAAAATTACTATAGTATACTACCATCATAGAACACTGTACTTTCACCTTGTCTTCATATGCCTCCTCATGTATGGTTACACAAATTTGAGATTAAATGATGTTTAAATGAATTGGATATTTTATGAAATCCATGATATTCTCTCTTATTTTCTTAGGGAGGACAAAGAAGGGAGAGTTGAGTATACTTCCCTCAGAGATCACTCTGCTCTCACCGTGCCTTCATATGCTTCCTCATTTGCATTATGGCGTCACCAACAAGGTAAGCCGAGTTCTGCAGCAGTTGTGTTTCATACTATTCGTTGGGCTTTTAAAGATTTAGGCACTCAATAGGAAGAAATTCCTCTGACTCTCTAGCACCTTATCTTACATGTAGTTACTCAGCTAAAGCCAAGATTATACTACGACACGTCATAAAATGCAGACAGGGTTCGTACGGGTCAGGGAATTTCTGGAAAGTCAGGGAATTTAAAAATGTTTTTTCCAGAAGCAAAAAGTCAGGGAAAGTCAGGGAATTCGTCCATTTCTTCTGGAAAGTCAGGGAAAATCTTTTTTTCTTCAAGATGTTTGTTAAAATGGCATTTAATTTGTCTTGTGAACAAAGGAAAAACACATTTTGTAAAATTTGTGGTTCACATAATAGCTAGCCCATCACAATGCAGTGTACAGTACGATGCTAATGTTCTTTTTGAGAAATTTGTGTGTGCATGACTGTTTGTTGACCTGTGTATAGGCAAATTCATGCAATGTACTGAGCTCTGTGAGAGTGTGTGTGTACAGTATTTGTGTGTATGTGACTGATCAGACCAATCAGAAACTTCCTTGTGAGTGGGCGGAGAGTGAAGCCAGCATAAATTTAACTTGTCAATGACCACTAGCACAGTACTGAAGAATCATAAATTATGAAGTTTGTTGACCTGTGTGTAGGCGAATTCACCTATTGTGCTGAGCTGTGAGATCGAGAGTGTGCATTTGTTTGTGTGTGTGTTTCTCCTTACAGTAAGCAAGTGATGTGACTGATCAGACCAATCAAAAACTTTCCTTGTGAGTGGGTGGGGAGTGAAGCCAGCATAAATTAAACTTGTCAGTGACCACTAGCACAGTACTGAAGAATCATAAATTATGAAGTTTGTTGACCTGTGTGTAGTGTAGGCGAATTCACCTATTGTGCTGAGCTGTGAGATCGAGAGTGTGCATTTGTTTGTGTGTGTGTTTCTCCTTACAGTAAGCAAGTGATGTGACTGATCAGACCAATCAAAAACTTTCCTTGTGAGTGGGCGGGGAGTGAAGCCAGCATAAATTAAACTTGTCAGTGACCGCTAGCACAGTACTGCAGAATCACAAATTATGAAGTTTGTTGACCTGTGTGTAGGCAAATTCACGTTTTGATCTCTTTCTTAAAAATAATACAAAATTATTTACCTTTGAAAAGTAGTTTTCGCATGTTTTCTTTTCTTTCTCAAGTTTCTTTCATTTTGTTTCTCGATCCCACCCCAACATTCATTCACATCTCTTTATCTCTTTCACTATCGACTTTCACTCATTCTCAGTTCCCCCAAAGCATGTCGTGCCGTAGAATTATTTTTAAAAGGCAAAGATATTCATATTCCCTATCAAAATCCAAGCAGTATTTTTAACTATTGTGTTTACAAACGGCAAGGATTAGTGCATGCATGCCAGACAGTTGCCGCCCAGCGTGGTGTAATATTACATGTGGTTTCTCTGAACAGGGTTTGTTATCGGTTACCAGGCAACCAGCACATAACAAAATGTATGCAAATCTTGGGTTCATGTATAGCATGGGCGCTGCATTCCACGCTTGTTTTTAATTGACAGACAAACGGACCAATACTAGTAAAGCATGTGGGATGGATGCTCTGACAGGGAGTGGACTTCTGTATTTTGAGAAGTGGTGAATGCCTAGCCCAGTCTTAGGGAGTGGTCTAAACTAAGCATGTTGACCTGGGACTTATTGTAACCAGGGAGGTGACAAACCCTGTTGTAACTGTCTTGAATCATGGCTGGTAGACAGCAGGATAAAAAATATTGCGGTTTGATTCCACATTTGGCGTCCATTGTGCGAGCGCGAGCATACAGCCAGTTAGCCTTTGGACAAGGCCTCGCGCGCTGCTTGTCTGCCGAGCAGGGTCTGAAAATAGACTAACGCAGTGTGGCTTTACAGCAGTGATCGCTGGACCGAGCCGCTTCAGCGGCTTGGCCTTTGCTAAATTGCGGAGCTCATCATTATGTGCATATGCATGAGGGTCTTACATATATACAGCAGCTAGCGATGATCGTGGCCAATCCTAATTGTTTTAACCGCGCGGTGTTTAAAATGGCTTCGTCCATGAAATTGTGGGGGAATCGGTATTCAAATGTACTAAAAAAAAAAAATAATATCTAGTTCAATTTCGAATAAAATATGAATTTATCAAAAACAATATTCTACTTATTGACTAGGGTATTTATTATTTTGCTACTTTAGTAGATTCATAGTAAAATTTTGTTCCCTTGTTTTTCATTTTAACCTACGCATAGACTCTAGTGGTTCGCACGATCAGCTGGTCGGAATTGTTATTGTACAACACGTGAATATCTGTGTACGTGTGAAAACGATGCGTTCATGGAGCTTTGAATTTGCAGGGCTAGCTGAGCTAGCTGCATGCAAGTGAATTAAAATAATGAAAAGGACATCAAATTCTGGTAATTCTGCTTAGGTCTATAATGTAATAGATGTGCAAAAAAGGGTAGATATCAACTATGCAGTACATTCTGCATGGTTCCTGTGCAAGAGTTTTCCTAGCTATTTCTTATACTGAACTTAACTGAACATATCATTTTATTGTGTGTGACAAGTTTGGTTCACATTCTTTCATTAAAGAAATAAGAGGTGAAACGATAACTTCAATGGACAGTGCAGTGCGGTGTGAGTAGGCCCCCGAACTCTGGGCAGCTTCGGGAGTAGACGCCGATGGGGATGGTGTGCTGGCAGCGACTGTGGTCGTCCGCACAAAGAAGTCCTTGCACAGTGAAATGGCTTGAAAAATCGCAGATTTGCCATAATCCGTTGGAAGATTAACAAATACATCTTCCCCTTTCACTGCTGATTTTATAGCTTTTGATTGTAACTCCTTAAAAGATGATAATTTCAACCTTTCGACCGCATATTCAAGGCTCTTTGATAAGAGATCTCCTTCGTCGCTCGCCATGTTCTGTAACCGCTCAAAAATGTATTTATGATTATATATTATGTTGATAATGAATATGCATGAAGTTTTCTCGAATCGTCTACTCTGATTGGTGCGTCGGATTGGAAGGGGCGGTTTGGCCGGCTTTCTGGGTAAGATGCTTTGCATCTAATTATCTCCTGATTCGGGAGCGGAAATATAATACAAAACAAAAGAAATAAACTACAACAACCACTCAGGTTAGTAAAGGCCGAGATGCTGACGCACCTCGTCCCACAGATCACAGTCGTCGCGCGATTAGTCTATGTATTCAGGCGCGTTTAGGGAAATACAGCACGAGTGCCTTGACTAAAGGCTAACAGCCAGTTAGCTAGCCTAGCCTCGTGGTTGCTGCTTTCCCCAAGGTCCGCAATTAAGGCACACTTTTTTCCGTCAGCAAAATATCGAAAGTCGGGGGTGCGCCTTATATAGTCAGGTACAGGATATTTGAGTCCTCAAATGCTACTTTTTAGTGGTTTTCAAAAATCTCTGTGTCTGAACATTAATTACATAATGCAAATAAAGAATAGGATCTACTATTTGAAGTTAAACTACGTTCCTAATTTGAAAGGAAGAGAGTTTTTTTGTTAGAGTTTTTTTTTTCAGTCTCGATAAATTATGCCCTGTCACAAGGCACTTTGCCGGCCGAAGCTCTCCCGTGTCTTCAGCTCGCTCACCTGTATGATGCAGCTCACTTACACATGCAGGGGATAACGAATCACCACGCAAAAACTAGCCTGTCCACATTTCTGTTTGGACTCGGAGGAAAAAATTCTGTCATCTTTAGTTTTAAAAACAACATTGTTACTGGGTCTAACTTAGTTCAAAAGCACTTCAACTGTGCCTCGTAATAAAATGAAAGTATTTTCGAACACTGTCACTGAAATAAGAGCCGATCTGATGTTTACAAAAAGACCAATGTTGGCTTTGTTTTTGGTGGCTTTTTGTTAACCAGATCAGATCACGTCTTATTTCAGTGTTCAAAAAATACTTTCACTCTCATTATACGAGGCACAGTTGAAGTGCTTGTGAACTAAGTTAGACCTTGGTCTAGTAACATGTTGTTTTTAAACTAAAGATGACAAAAAAAGAAATCCAGATTTTTTTTTCAGATTTTTTTTTTTTTTTTTTTCGGGGGGAGGGGGGGGGGGGGGGGGAGAATCTTCGAAATAGGGGTGCGCCTTATATAGTTTTTGTGATTTGCTTCCTAGTATTGCGATGATATATAGTTGTACGCTTTAAATTAAGACATGTTCATCATTGAAAATGGTCATGGAAATTTACATTATCCTGCTCTGGAAAGTCATGGAAAGTCATGGAATTTTAAAAATGTGTAAGTGTACGAACCCTGTGCAGAAGGTTTATTTCTATAGGAACTGTGCTATGAAAATGAATTGACTATTGTTCTTGTTGCTGTTTTCATCATCAGATTATGTTGGTTAACTAGTACACAAATCTTCCTTGTTCTATATCCATCGCATAGAGTTGACTTGTTAAATGCAGGAGATCCATGTTTTACAAACATTTCATTGCCATTTTCTTTTTGTATACGCAAGATTTGATTGTAATTATGTAAACATCTATATCTATTGGGGTTAGGGTTAAGAATCCCCCAAAACTAGTTTCCGTACAAACAATCTCTTTGAATGTATTTTGTGTGTTATGTATTATTAAGTGAAAGGTAGTTTCTTTTGTTTGATAAATTCAGCACTGGCCACCGGTCAATATTGTCTCTTTTTATTTTATTTAGGAAACTCGCTTCAGACAGAGATATCTTGACCTGATCATGAATGATTATGTCAGAGACAAGTTCATAACCCGCTCAAAGGTTGTATCCTACCTCCGTCGATTCTTTGATGAACTTGGTTTCCTAGAGGTGAGTACTAATCAGGATGTTTCTCTGTAAAGATGACATGATGTCTCATAGTAGTAGTCTTAGTCTTTTACAAATTTACGTTCCATTGGCAAAAATTAATAATAAAATTACTTTTATTTGAGGCAATTTTGTATGCATATCTTAAAAGCCGGCTGTACTAGTTTAGCCAGAAGGGATTATACCACATAGGGAGGTCACTGACAGGTGGCTATCTCATTAACTCAGCTCTCAATTAACATAAGAGAAAGAGGATCATGGGGGACCAATAGGCACCGATTGGGGAAGTTTCTATATAGAGGGAGCAAGTAGATACAAGTAGTACAGTGTGGCTTAAAATGCTTTACATGATATATGCAACACTTGCCCTGCAGCCATCATTTTACAAAGCTTTTATACCCTAATCCGAACCTTCAGGCTACCTCGAATGTGACCTAAAATCCAGTTGTAACATATGTGAGAAGATGTCATGCATGTTGTGTAATGCTGCATAAAGAAAATTGTGGAAGGTTCCTCAAGATACCTTTCTATTTTAGCAAATGTCTGTAATTCTTTCTACTTCTGGGTAGAAGTGTCGTAGTCGAGTGGTTTAAGCACTTGACTTGAAATTGAAAGGTCGTGATTCGATCCCCGATACGGCACTAATGTCCTTTGACAACGCATTACTCTTCATTTGCCACACTCTACCCAGGTGAAGTAAATGGGTACCTGGCAGGAATTAATTCCTTGAAATGCTAGAGCGCTGTAATGGCAGCTAGGCTAAAGCCGGGTAATAATTAATGCGCCTCGGAATAGAATTTCTAGATAGGCGGCGCTATAGAAATGCCTATAATTATTATTTGTGTTATTCCATGTGTTTGTTTTGTGTTGTAGGTGGAGACACCGATGATGAACATGATAGCTGGTGGAGCTACAGCCAAACCATTCATAACCCATCACAATGATCTCAACATGGATCTCTTTATGAGGGTTGCACCAGAACTATACCTCAAGGTAAAAACTAGAAGATCTTATCAGCCAACACTCCATCCTAACTTTTTTTGGTTCACACAGTGGGTCCAGGTTTGAGTATTTTCTTTATATGTCTGCATACGTGGGCCCCCTGTTCAAATTTGGTAGCCTGGAGTTGGAATTTAGAAGTTAGGGGCCCATGGATTTTTGGGAGCATGACAGCCAAACCTTTCATCACAATGATCTCAACGTGGAGAGTAGCACCTGAAATATACCTCAAGGTACATACTATTATCCCTCTGCAGTAATATAAATCCATCGTCCAGGACATTGCGCGCCAATGAACTTGCTCATTGCCCCCCAATTTCTCAAAACTTGAAGAAGATATAAATTGGGGAGGGGAGGGTTGCATACTTAATACCTTATATATTGAAGAACAAAACATAACATAAATGTGGAGCCCTGCATTTCTCTGAACTCTATGGGTGGTATTCTCGAAAGCGGACCAATTTTAGTCCTTGGTTTAATCCACCAACTAAATATGGAACGCCAAGTGTCCATATGAATATGTTTTTGAATTATTTAATCTGTCACTAAATTAAATTAAAATGTAATGACATAATTAATAAACGACAATATAATTATATTATCATAGTAATTTAGGGACATACCAAATTATTAAAAAAATATATACATATTGACACTTGGCATTCCAATAGTCGGTGGATTAAACCATGGACTATAGTTTTCCGCTTTCGAGAATACCACCCTATAAGTTCAGCCAATGAACAGCATTTTCTCAAGGTGTTGACAGAAATCAAGCTTGAGCTACTTTCATTGTTGTACTTCCACAACAGTAGGGGTGCAAAGTATTCCATTGTATAGAGATGCATTTGAGTGAATTAATAGAAGATTCAACATCAACATCTGGTAACAATGCCTGTTCCAATTTCGCAGCCTTAACCGATACAAATCCGTTTCTTCTTTGGCCTATGTACAGATGCTTGTAGTGGGTGGTCTGCAGAGAGTGTATGAGATTGGAAGGCAGTTCCGTAACGAGGGCATCGACCTTACCCATAATCCCGAGTTCACAACGCTAGAGTTTTACATGGCCTATGCAGACTACAATGACCTCATGGATATTGCAGAAAGATTGCTGTCAGGTATGAAGAAGAAGTAATAGCAATATAAGCAGTTGTTTAGATAAATGTCATAGCTCTTAAGTTAGCACTGCTTTGAAATTGGGCTCTTTTCACACAGACTGCATTGGTTTTATGGATATCAATGACAACAACTCGCTGTTATGAGTATAATAATAAGAATAAGAATAATAATAATATGTCTTGTTCACCCAGGGTAGCCTCATCAGTATTCATACTATTCTCCCTGATGGCCCTGCAATCATATTATTAGTGTAAAGAAGCAATGTCAATATTTGAAATGATAGAGACAATTATCTCAGATTATTCATCACTATTATAATTACATTGGTTCATTGGGGAGAGGGATAGATGATTTGGTGAGGGTTCTCCTTGGCTCATAGTTTTTACATAAATATTTAAAAATTTCAATCTTATTATCAAGAATTTAAAATGATGTTGATTTTTCTGATGACACCAATGATTGTTTTGGTTACAGTGACAATAAAATGATCCTGAAGATTGTGATTTTATAAAAAGATGAGGGCCCTCTGTCACATTGCCACTCTCTCCCCTTCAAAATTACTTCATTTTCACATTAGTAATTTTCTTCTTGTGCTTAATTTAGTTTTTATTTAGCTTTTTCAAACAAGGATCCCACTGACCTAGTGTAAACATTACAAAAATGATTAAACAAGCTCCAGACCAGATGTGATGGGCAGCTGTGACCCAAGCCAAAGATTACCAGGGACCGTCGTAGCCACTTTCTCTTGGGCGTAACTCTGCCCCCCCCCCCATCCCCCCTCCCTTCCTACCCACCCATTTACAGCCCTTTATGATGTAAACCTAGCCATCATTTACTTCCAGATGGCCAGGTAAAAAGGAAACCAGTCCCCATCCCCAATTAAACTCGGCTTCTATCAACAGTAATTTTCCTTTTATTAATTTTGTTTTCTCCGTCTTTTTAGGTATGGTCAAGTTTGTGACTGGGTCTACCAAGGTGACCTATCATCCCGATGGCCCAGAGGGAGAACCCATGGAGATTGACTTCACCCCTCCCTTCAGAAGAATATCAATGATCAATGAGCTTCAGAAAGTACTTAAGGTGCAGTTCCCCCCTCTGGAAAATTTTGGCAGTGATGGTATGTAGACGTTCCAGGTTTTAACATGTTCTAATTGCTATAAAGCTATAAAGATAACTTAGACTCAAGTCCATGGATATTGTCTGTTTTAAAGGCACACTGTCCTACTTTTAGCTTCTTGCTCCCTCTATATAGAAAACTTCCCAAATCAGTGCCTCTTGGTCCCCCATGATCCTCTTTTTCTTATGTTAAATGAGAGCTGAGTTAATGAGATAGCCACCTGTCACAGTGACCTCGCTGGCTCGCTGTGCACATGGTCTTATCCCTTCTAGCTGCAGTAGTAAAGCCTACATTTAAAAGAATCAAATTGTATTCTACAAGTTAGGTGATGAATTTCAATCAACAATTATTCTTCTTTTTTTTTTTTTTGGATTAGGTTTTAAGGCAATTCAGTCAAAATTGACTATTTATGCCTAATAAATGTTTTATTCTCCGATAAGTACCCAAGTGGTCAATTAGAATTGAATGGCCATGCATGTCCAATCCAAGTTAGATATTAATATGTCCAATGTGTAAAACAACAAAGAAGACACAGTTTGAATTATAACAGCTGCAGCTTCTCTCATTTTCTCTTCTCTCCTCTCTTCAGTGTAACTGGAAGTGTGTGGGGAGTGACCTTCTCTGTGTTTTGTTTTTTGTTTTGTTGCGGGGGGGGGGGGGGGATACAAGGCTTTAGTGTTTTAGTGTTAGGATTATGGTTAGATGTAGTGTTAGGCCTTTGGTTGAAGTTAAGAATTAGGTCAGTGTAGGTAATTGATGCAGAAGAACAAAGTGTCATACAACAAGTAATGTATTAATACACCAACACCAATTTTATCCTGTATAACCATTTTATCACTGGTATTTTTGATTGCTTGGTAGAGACCAACAAGTTCCTAGATGACCTATGTCGCAAGCATGAGGTTGAATGCACGTCTCCAAGGACTACAGCCAGGCTACTGGATAAGGTGGGTTATTATCACAGACATTGAGTAAGAAGGGTTTGAAAGATGTATTCAATTCAAGTCAATTCAAGGTTTATTAAAAACATGTGTCGCAACCCAATCGCCAAATTGGTCATGTGTACATTTAAAAGACTCATTGCATATTTTAAACATAAAATACAGTTACAACTGATTTGTCAATATTGAAATATATATAGTTAATATGATAAGATTGCTTGGGCAGCAAAAAAAAGAAAACAGGATATAACATGAAGTCATAAAAACGGAGAGGAGAAACACGAAGAAAAGAATTAAAAGAGGAAGTTGTAAAAATGCATGTACATCAAAAAATATAAATTGCATACATGTATTTTTAAAGAGTCATTAAGACAATATACGAATATAAAAAATAGAAAGGAAGATATTCTTTTCATAACATTGTTGCCGTTTGATATTGCAAGTATTTGTATTCTTGCTTAGAAAAATAATATAAAAAACCAATTATGGCACTCTAACATTCTTTTTCCTTCAGATATAAAGTGGCTATTGAAGGGAAAGGGGACAGAATTGTGTTATTTTGGTTTGTTATTATCTTATGGAGAGTAAAAATCAGGAAACTTCAACATCTGTGAAAAGAGTATAATAAAAATAAAAAATGGACATTAATTCATCTATTTTGATTAATTGGGCTTGGCTTTATTGAGACGATCGGCAAAGTAAGGTAAGGGGCTATTTCGGAAACGATTGGTTTTACACTTGAACTGTTGATATCTAGATGCGTGGCGTAAGGAGATGGGTATGTTTTTCCGAAGAGGTAACCAGGTACTACATGTTGGATATATTATATTAGATTTCTGTATCTTTGGAAAATATTTTCTCTGTATGAAGTTGGATGCTTTAAACAAAAATTATATTTGCACTTATACCTCTTTTAACGTCTACAACTCAATAAATTAAATAAATGAAACTCTCAGTACAATTGTTGAAAATATCTAGATCAAGTCTCCTTTTGAACTTTTAAAGATTTACTCACATTAAATGTATAAGACTGAAACAGAATTTCTAAAATTACCAATACAGTTTACACTCTGAAAAATTGTGCCTGAGGCTGCAGCAATTAAAATGGAGTAATTCAACACGTCCTGTGCATTATAATTTTCTGTTAACTAACAAAATTTGTTTGGGGTAAAATTCTTATTATTGATGCCTAAGATTTTGTTTTCAAAATCATCAATGTCAAATATTCTGCATTTTCAAGCAGTTATCGGGTAGCCTTCTGACTTTACAAACTTGCACTGAACAGACAAACAAGTTATATTGAATACAAAATACAAAATTAAATTTGTGAAAAATAAAAAGGAAAAAGAAACGTACATTATGTCAACTTGTACTTCAGAACAAATGCAGTACACTTGAAATTCTTAGTATTTTCTATCGATACATAAATACAATCACTAAAAGCAAGAACCATTAACTATTTTATCATCCTTTCAGGTAGATTTGTATTCTCTATTTTGGTATACAAGTAAATTCATATATTGATTATATTTCACAAGAGAAGTATGATATACCTTAAAACCTTGGGATGTAAATTCAAAGTCGTAAACATATCACAACATTGAGAGAAGATATGTAACTTGTATGTTTTTATGAGAAATATCATGCATACATAACAATACTGTGAAGTGGTGGTTATTTTACCTGACTGCTAAGAAAGCATAAATGCTTGTTAGTAAACAACCAGAGGACCGACGGCTTAAGGGCCTCTCTGAGAGACCTGGTAATGAGGATTAATGCCTTACCAAAGGGCACTAGCGTATCGCCTTGGTTTCAAACCCAGGCCACCGAATTACGGAGACCACTGCTGAGACACTAGCTTCTACTTCTACTTCTACGACGATACTCAGCAGGATCCATAAGTCAGGATGTAGTGCTGAGGAATAAACTATCTAGCATAACATACTATATTGTTCTGTTGAATACAAAAGATTTTAAATATGTAATCAATTAATCATGCCTTTCAAACAGCAAAATGTAAATATTGTACCAACGTTACCCATAAAAATAAAGAAAGAGTCCATATGCGGTTCGCTTAAGGCTATCTTGGACACAGTTACTGAATAGATTTTGTTTCAGTCACTGACGAAATTCTCTTTCTCACAGACTTTCAATTTTTGGCTTTCAATAGCATGATGACTTTCCCATCAGTTGACCATGCTGCATTAACTTTTTCACTCTTTTTTTCTTGTTGGCTTTGAAAAGCAAATTCCTGTTTCCTGCGGTTAGGTCTTCTTTGATCCCGATATGTGAGCCTTTCAGCAGTTTGCGTTTCAGTAGAACAACTTTGTCTCGTGCGATATGAGGTGAATTTTACAATGATTGATCATGGTGAAGGTGGTTTCCCAGAATCTTGTGCTAATTTTGAAGCGTTGCTTTTATACTTACAACCTCATCATCATCATTTCCTGGATTAGGTTCATCAGCAGGGTCTGGATCTTCATCTGGATCTTCATCTGGACCTGGATCTGGGTCTAGATCATCTGGATCTAAATCTTCCTCTGGATCTTCATCAGGATCTTCATCTAGACCTGGATCTGGGTCTAGATCATCTGGATCTAATGGATCTTCATCAGGATCTTTAACTGATCGTTGGTTTGGTTCTTGGTTTTCAAGATGTACTTCATGTACTTGATCTTTATCCTCGTCTAGATATCCATGCAGTTCTTGATTTTGAGCAGGAATCGCGTGCTCTTTTGGATTCTGGTGAAGATGTGGAACTTCATCTGGAACATGGTCTTCATCAAGATAGAGGAAATGTCCAGGATCAATGCGATGCGATTGATCTATTTCATCTGGCTTTATCTTGGGACTGAGCTTTTCATGTGCAAGATTGATCATCACTTGATCAGTATTTTGTATTCATCTTCTCAGCGATAGTCGCACACAGGTTCTTTGAGAATTCAATTTAATTCAGTTCAAGGTTTATTAAAATATATCTTTGCAGTTGTTGATTGCTGAATTGCGATATAGAGTTCACAGATAAAAACATGCAAAATTACAAAATAAACATGAATTACAATGAACATAGATTGGCATAAATTTAAAATAAAATATAAAATACATAAACAAAAAACCAAAGAGTTCAAATGTGAGTTTCAGAAAATGTGCAGCGTCAGTATTTCCTCCATGCTGCTCTCATACTGTCCTTGCAGCGAGGCGTTTGTGTTGTCTTTGGATTGATGATTCACAGCATTTGTATGGCACCATATATCTGTTTAAAAAAACATATAAAGGCGCGAAGCTGAGATCCTTGATCTATAACTATGCTCTCTACCTTTTCCAAGCGATCACAGAGTCTCTGTATCTCCGCTTTTCACAACAGTAAGTGCAGATTGGAAAAGCTCTTTGGATAGCAGACTATTGAAATAGTCTCTGGCTTCATCACTTACCTGTATATGTAGTCAATAGATGGAATAGATAGAGATGGTTTATTCAAAAGATAATCGCAACCAACTGCTGAATTGCGATCCATTTCACAAAGATACAATACAATTGCAATTCAAATTCAAATAACACAAAATATGACATAAATAAAAAAAATCAAACATACAAACATTTCATAGAAATTATTTGATGAGATTGGACACATTTAATGAGGACAATTAGTATTAGGAAGAGGGATGATGATGGCTGGGTGCACAGTCACAATGCTCCGGAATAATGTATACCCTCACTTCAACTCCAGGTGAAATGATCAGATCATTCTCCTACATGGAAAGTCTCATATGGCACCAGAGCAGACACTTAAGATTCAGGTTTCATAGATGTGGGCACCGAATGACCCCAGAAATCATGTGAGCTCAATGGGTTCAAGTGTACATACCAGTTTATCCCATTCTACAAAGTCAGCAAAACATGTTCAAAGTGTTGAAATAGCATAGAAAGATCCAACGTTGATACTTATTCAATGTCCAAATGAGGCAAGTTTGGTATTGTAGTTAATCCAGAAAATAAGGACGCGGGCTGAAGTATATTCAGTTCAAAGTTGTTCTGCTTTATTTAGGTCAAGGCAATGAATATCAAACACATGATAGAACAGGTGGTCTAATAGACTCTATCTATTGGCAGTCTTGTCACTCCCTACAGGTACATCACATCTCTGCAGTCCCTAGTCTATCTGCCCCGTGCCAATACACGAGGCCCCACATTTATCCTTCTTCTGACATGTTAATCCAGACATATTAGAGCATGAGTACAAAACATTTGCATCACATTATCAATAAGAGGTAAAGCAATCTACCTCCTGACTGCATACCTGGTTGCTAGGTCAGGCAACAAGCCATGCAGTCAAGCATAGATCAAACTCATTATAAACTAGAGACATGTATACATGCAGAGCGTAGAATCAATCTACTTCCTGACTGCATGCCTGGTTGCTAGGTCAGGCAACAAGCCATGCAGTCAAGCATAGATCAAACTCATTATAAACTAGAGACATGTATACATGCACAGCGTAGAATCAATCTACTTCCTGACTGCATGTCTGGTTGCTAGGTCAGGCAACAAGCCATGCAGTCAAGCATAGATCAAACTCATTATAAACTAGAGACATGTATACATGCACAGCGTAGAATCAATCTACTTCCTGACTGCATGCCTGGTTGCTAGGTCAGGCAACAAGCCATGCAGTCAAGCATAGATCAAACTCATTATAAACTAGAGACATGTATACATGCACAGCGTAGAATCTATCTACTTCCTGACTGCATGTCTGGTTGCTAGGTCAGGCAACCATGTATGCAAGTCAACAGACATCAAACAAAAGCTACAAATTCATTTCCTTACAAATCTCTCCTGCAAACTGAATCTACCCCAGGAGATTACACTTTCTCTAACTCATAATACATTCAATATCATGGTATCAATATATCTTTGTTCAATTTAAAATTCTAAAGACTGTTAGCAAGTTAGACAGACATTAAACAAAAGCTACGTAGTCATTTACTTAAAGTATCGTTTTGTCCAACTTTAATCGGCTTTAACATGAATAGCTTTATGTCAGTCCTATTTTCTTCTTCTTCTTCCTCTGCTCTATCGGAGATCAGCAGCTACCAGGATACTGCAGTTCGTCATAGCAAGTAGGTTCATGGTCATAGCAGGCAGGATCGTCATGTCAGGTAGAATGTGTATTGGCAATTGCATTAGCACGAGCAGAGTGGATATTGTATAAAAATGACAGTGATGCATTAATAAAAAGGTTCTTTTGGTTAGGGCAGACAGTTAGAACATTGGGAAGTAGGACTATCGTGATAAACAGTTACTAATAACATTGTGTTGATCTTTATTTCCAGCTGGTTGGAGAGTATATAGAAACCCAGTGCATCAGTCCAACCTTCATCATGGATCATCCTGAAATCATGAGCCCTCTATCCAAATGGTAAGAGTAAGACCAGTCCTAAGTAGAATCGACTCTGCTATAAAAAAATAAAAAAACTCCACAAATACAGTTAACAAATCAGTTCACAAATTCTCACCCCTGTTAAATTTAATTTGTTTGTGTTTTTCATAGCACAAGAAAGAAAGGTGGACTGGTTGAATTAGGGCCATTGTTGAATACTTTTAGATGTAAGCTTTAGTGTGTCACTTTCTGGAGAAACATAAATCAGGACAGATCAATTATTCAAATATTTCAAAAAATACAAAACTTGGTTAGGATATGAATAATTTAGTTGTTAAATACTTCAATGTATATATATTATTATTTTTATTTCAAATATATATTTTTCTTATTTTTTTAATTTTTTTTTACTAAGTTCTTCGAAGTTTTAATCTCTCTGAGCCTCTTTTTTCATTTGTTTTCTTCAATCAGAAGCATCTTTCCCTTGCCGAGCATTTCCAAATAATATTATATTTTGATGTATATTACCATTGGTATTTAGGTGGTATCACTACATGCAACAGATGTGTAAAAGCCATGGTTTGCTGTGTGTCCAAGATTTCGGTGCAGTGAGGAAGGGGATGGCGAGGATTCTAGTGTGTATGTCCCTTTGTAGCTGTGATCTGAAGTGCCTGGCAGATCTTTAAACTCAAATTCATTGAAAATTATCGAAGAGCTATCTTAACATCTTGCATACATGTCTTTTGATACAATGAGCACAATATGAATCTATGGTGAATATGTTTTTTTAAAAAATCTATTCCATACTACTCTTCAATCATCTTCACCTTTTTGTTCTCAGGCATAGATCCATCCCTGGACTCACTGAACGCTTTGAGCTGTTTGTTGCCCGTAAAGAGATCTGCAATGCCTACACAGAGTTGAATGATCCTATGGTCCAGAGGGAAAGATTCGCCACCCAAGCCAAGGTATTTATAATGGCTTCAAGATATATTGGAATACTGATTGGTTGATGGTAAAAAAAAGAAGAGAATTATCTATCCTAAGGGCTTGGAATCATAATTTGATTATAACAAATCATTTTAATATGCTTGCTGAAAACCACAAACATTGAAAAAACTGGATACAGATGTAGTTACATAGGACTACAAAACATGTGGCATCAGCATCTGTCAAATGATTTTGAAGTCATGTTTCGATTAGAAGGACACAACAAAAGCAATTCTTTTAATGGGACATTGCTACTTATAACATTCTTCAGCTAGGGAATTTATAGAATATGAAAACTAAAATATATTTTACCTTCACCAGACCTTAAATTTAATTCAATTCAATCGTGCTCAAATTACTATCAAACGATGTTTGGTGACCATCTTGTTTGCGCAGGGTTTGCCCTTGGAATCTGTATTGAAGGAAAGGTCATCTTTATAGACTATTTTCTCTATTTACTTGGGCAATCTTTCATTTTATTAATATGCCTTTGCCAGTGTGTTGAAGGGTTATTACAATATTTTTAGTGGTTGCCTGTCTGTTTGTCCCTCCATCAGTTTACCTGTCCCTTTTTTTTTACCATGATAACTATAGAACCATAGGGGTCTTTTACTCATTTTTATTTAAGCCTATCTGCACTAGTTTGGCCAGGAGGAATTATACCTCCCTGCATTGTCACTGACAGGTGGTTATCTCATCAAATCAGCTCTCAATTAACATTTAAAAAAGGGGACCATGGGGGACCAATGGTCACCACTAGGCACTTGGGCATTGTTTGCTATATAGAGGGCGCAAGTAGCTATAAGTAGTGCAGTGGGGCTTTAACATTGGCAGAGGCATATTGGAGATGCAGTCACATTCACCTAGATCTATGAAGCAAATAGTTTTGACACTACTTGATTTCTCTGTTGCCATGTAGGACCATGCTGCAGGAGATGATGAGGCTCAGCTGATTGATGAAAACTTCTGTACAGCTCTGGAGTATGGCTTGCCTCCTACTGGTGGGTTCGGTCTAGGTATCGACCGTCTCGCCATGTTCCTTACCGACTCAAACAACATCAAGGTACGTATCTTAGTTCCTTTCTTACTTCTCTATAAACTGATTTAAAATTTAAAAAAATTAATTTAAAATAATTTTGTTAATATTTGTTTTAAAGACATTTTTGTGAATGGCTAGGAAACGTAGAATTCATATCTGTACATGTATTGCCAGATCATATGTGCATGTTGTTGTCTATGAAGTATATGCAGCATTTTCCTCACAAGAATTTTGATGCTGTACAAACTTTTTGGAATTCAGAATGGCTGTTTTGTTCTCCCGTTATAAAAGGTACATGCATTGTAAAGCTTTCTCCTGTAGGTGTGGAAGTGGAACAAGGGAGTTATCTTGTATCAAAACCTTGTTTGAAACCTAGTAGTTACATAAATCAGGGCCAATTTTTGTTATCCCATTACCGGTACTTCTTTGATATTCATTTAAAGCATCCTGGGCTCATATTTATAAAAGTGCACTAAGCCTAGTTGTCAACTAACTATGTTATATAGCCAGTGTAATTTGTTGACGACTAGCTTAGTAACACTTTATGAATATGGGCCTTGATTTTAATGTTTGGTCTTGTTTCAAATAAAACTAAATTTACCCGGTATCTATAGGAGAAAATAAATGAGTGAAGTAAAAGCAACATAATCCTGGAGTTGTTTTTTTATTACTGACAGTTAAATTTTATGTTTCTTTCAATATTAGGAAGTTTTGTTTTTCCCTGCAATGAAGCCCGACGATGGCAGACCTGTCGATGGGCAACCTGAAGAGGGCGCTACA
Organism: Strongylocentrotus droebachiensis; assembly: GCA_035222895.1. Taxonomy (NCBI): domain Eukaryota; kingdom Metazoa; phylum Echinodermata; class Echinoidea; order Camarodonta; family Strongylocentrotidae; genus Strongylocentrotus; species Strongylocentrotus droebachiensis. Next base: position 29,145 of record JAVYIG010003029.1, read on the forward strand.
GAAACTCCGATCAAGTCAAGTTAAAGACTGACAAACCCAGTTTAGAATTTTTACATGAGATTCAACTATTTCCGTTTATCACCTAAAATGATAAAGCTTAATGTTTCTGTTCTTTAAATTGGTAATAGATGTAATGCATTTACTTTTAGAATAGGGGTACTGTATGTTATAATAATGCTTTTACTTATTATTTGTGTAAAACCAAGTTGTAACCCAAAAATGTCACAAATAAATAATAGTAATAGTGACAGCAATCATTATGGCAAGAAACTGTTGTGAATCACAAAATCACAGAAGACTGTCAGTTTGTGATTGAGTTATTTTGTAGCGTGATGCTGAAGCATATTTTACCCATTGGCAAAATTTAAGAACATTTCATGCATGAGAAAGTGTCCGGTGTTGCAATCCTTTCTTCATTCCCTTCTTTACTTTGTGTGTAGGGTAGGTATTTCATCACAACAAAGACTAAATGATGAAATGATTCCCCTGTTTCAAGGTAGAATGAGAGAAATATGCTGATATTCAGAATGCCAATCAAACATCAAGGCCTCCAGATTTTGATTATGGAATATGTAGATATATCACTTATGCTTTCCTATGTAAAGACCTGGTACAACCGTTCAGGAGATTTTAGGAAGATGAAAACTGGTTCAAGGTAAACGTTTAAGAACAGTTTAAGAGAGAAAGAGACAAGCTTGAAATGCAAAATACCAACATGGCATACAGAAAGTATACTGAATATCAAATTTGACTTTTCTCAATGTGTTTCTGAAAAGAAACCATTTTGGTTTATGTTCCATGAATGAAATTATGTTTGAATCAAACCTTGAATTATGTTTTCATCTTCTGATAAAGTGACAGTCGGTTTATAATGAAGTACATGTAACTTGTATTCTGTAATGTTAAGAATAGAATGGTTTATTCATACATGTTGTAAAACTGAATCATTTTGTCTTTTGCTAAAATACTGGGTATTCAAAAACTTTTGTTCAATTTTGTGGTACATACATGAATAATGTTGAATATCTTTTTGTCTTGAAGGCTTTAAAAACAATCATGTCGGCTTGTAAGAATGTTTTGGATAACTTTGAGTCATTTTAATATGTCAACATACTTTTTATAGCCTTGGAAAGGTATCCTTCTATATGTATAACATTCTGGTCAATGTAATTGTATCACCAAATTCACTTTTATATGATATACATGTATATTGTATTTGCAAGAAAGCTACCTATTTTTTCTGAATTCTTTTGTAAATTGTTATGACTAGGAAAATAAACTATTTAGTAGCTGTGAAGTTTGTCTTTAGTCTACAGTACATATTATACAAATCAAAGGTGAAATGAATCCAATTACTGGTACACAAGCTAAATTACTTCTTGTCTTCCTTCAATTTAAATTTGACTAGCAATCATTTCAAGATAGATTTAAAATGAGCCATGTTTTAAAGCATGACTGTTCATTTCGACATTACTTATTAAGAAGATCTTAGACATATCGCACCATAATGTGATGGACCTAGAAATGTAATATTATTATGATAATCATTCATTACTGTACATAAAGTATACTTGGTCTTTTAGCAGTTGCTGAGAATAAGTGGTACTGGTATATAATACCTCACCCCCTAGATTTCTTTTTTTGCTGTTGTCTTATTCGCTTTGGTGAAATATCGAGTGATACATGTACATACATATTGATCCAAACCAAGACTAAATTATTACCTTGTTGTCACAGGAAATAAACAAGTTAATTTGGAATAAAACTTGATGTTTAGTCTCTTTTTGTGCATATTGAATGTTTGGTTCAGCTTGAATCAAAGCTTATCTTGAGCTCTGGTATGGGCATTGTATGTCGAGAGAACATGGCTATAACTCATTCTGGATTGTTTATCCTGCAGTAGATTGATTGTTTGAAACAGTAAAATAAAAACAACCTCACAAAAACTTGCTGGAAATCATCTTCAATAAAAACCACAACTCTTATTTGCACATAGTGACCTGTGTTAAGCACATGGTGTCTGGCCTACTTCCCTTGATTTCCTTATTTATCATAATGCTCATTACTCGGCCCCTATCTATTTTCTACCAAAATCATTTGACACTTGTCATTTATTTGAAAATCTTGAACATTCAGTGTAATTTCTGTATTTATCATTATATCCTGCCCCCTTGCTGCTACTAGGGCTAGATATCCCACCCCCAAATTAAAAAAAAAGATAACAAATTTCTCACAGCACATTTTATTTTTTATTTTGTTGCACTAGACATTATCACTCAGACCTCCTTATCCATCACCTCCACCACCAAGTTTCAGGAAATCAAGATTGTGGATAAATAAAGTTGGGTTAATTGATATGATTACCAGTATCTGGAGGCATGATAATTCCTGGAAAAACAAGAATATTGAAACTCTTCATTGGCTAAAATTGAAGAGCTTCTAGCACTAAATATATTGCTAAGGCTATATAATTTGTAGGTCCTACTAAAACAGGGGCGGATCTAGCTTTTTGCTAAGGGGGGGGTTTGACCAAAATAATGACGATGCGGAGCATCGTCCACGAGCCGCGAAGCGGCGAGCCGATTTTTTGGGGGTGTTTATTTGAACCCCGTAAGTGATGTTTTCCTGGCATCTATTAACACAATGGAGACCATAAAAAGCAGTGCATGGTAACGTCTTTTTAAATCAAGTAACAGTTAAATACACAGTTATATCCAGAGTTATCATGTGTTTGGTTAAGTTACCAGATGAGTTGAATATCTTCTCACAATATTTGCACTTGAAAGGGTTTCTCTCCAGCGTGCGTTCTTTTTTCTTTCTTTTTTTCTTTTTTTTCCTTTTCTTTCCTTTTTTTTTTTTTTTTTTTTTTTTTTGAGCCGCCCAAGGGGGGGGGGGGTTTAAACCCCCTAAACCCCCCCCCCCCCCGTAGATCCGCGCCTGTAAAAGCTATTTTCCACAAAAACATTATTTTGATATAAACAATTCCTAGTTTCTAAAATAGCAAACTCAGTCCTTAACGACTACCGGTATGATAATGGGCCTAGTTAATCTATAAGTGGCGTCAGGCGCGTACGCAGGGGGGGGGGGGGGGTACCCCCCCTTCAGTTTTTTTAATGTGTATATTTTAATGCAACCCCCCCCCCCCTTTTTTAATTTTGTAATTAAAACAAAAACGTACAATGGCCGATCTAAAAAAAGATGACCTTAACCCCCCCCCCCCCCCCCCCCCCCCCCGCTTATTCAGCAGCTGGCTGAGTCGTTGCGATTTTTTTTGGGGACCAAAAGTCCTCTTCCTCTCACAGCCGTGGGGGTTCCCCCCATCCAATATTTTCCCTATTATCATTTAGTAGCGACCTTCATCCGGCATTATGAATAGCGACCCTCTTCTCGCTTTCGTATTATGATAGCGCTCCTTACGATCGTGACCCAATATAAATTATGAATAGCACCTCTTCCTCATGGTAGGCCTAATGAATAGTGACCCCGATTTTGTATTATATGAATAGCAGTCCTTATGAGTAACGACCCCTAATAATATATGAATTGTGAAAAGCGACCCTCATCTCATATTTATGAATAGTTGTCCTTATGAATATTAAACGGTCTATAGATAAGTTTATAAACCCCCTTTCCGTTTTATGAATAATGGTCCTCCATGTATAGGTAGTTCCACGTTACGAATAGCTTTCCTTATGAATAGCGAGGCAGTATACCCCTCCTCGTCGGCCCTTTGCTTGAAAGTACGCAGCGCCTTGTATCACATCTAGCGGAAGTCAGATTGCGCGCGTAATTTTGACAACAAAGCCCTGACCTCTCTCTATCTCCGCGCTCCGAAAGAAACAGCTGATTTTTTTTGCCGAAATGGATGCTTTAAACCAACCTAAACCTCGAGTAAATGGATCCATGCTTCCAAAGCACCAAGGTAGCATCGTGTGTCTACTGGGTCTTTTGAAAAATGTAAGTTATATTATTCTATTTTGGGTCTAAATGATATCGTTGTAGTCTAGATCTAGATCTAAATATACCATTGCACTGTTGTGACTTACGCAAATATTTACGTTCGGGACTGAAATATATTGAAGGACTTTGGTATCACGACGCAACGTCAACGACGGCCCATCGTGGCATGGCGTCGTTTCATGAAACCAAATAGCCTAGATCTAAGTTAGATCTACATCACACATGCAGGGGCGTCTCTAGAGGGGGGGGGTGCGTCTACATCATACATGCAGGGGCGTCTCTAGAGGGGGGGGGGGGGTGCGACGCCCCCTCCCTATCACGATATTCAATTGTCTGTAAAATTGCACTGCCGACAGGAAAAATGAGAAAAGGGGGAGGGGAAGAAGAAAAAAGAGAAGAAAGAAAGAGAAAGGAGAGAAAAAGAAAAGAATGGAAAAAAGAAGAAAATAAAACAAAAGAAGCGAGGGGATACAAGAGGGGGGGGATAATAGAATGAGAAAGGAGGGATGGGCGTAAGAGAGAGAGAGAGGGGAGGGAGGGGGTTGTTGGGTGGAGTCATCTCGTCGAGGGAGCAAGAAAGATACGGTCACGGATAGATTCTGTTTCTGTTTCTGTATCGGTTGCGTCGGTAGATTCAGGTTTAACGTAGACCGAAAGCTTCAGTCTCTCTAATCGTCGGTTGTTCCACTGAGACTACGTCTGGCTCCACTAGACCTCCGGTTATGTTTGTGGGAGGGGCCTAACGGCTAAAATCTAGCCGTGATATCTTCAACATACGATGGCATACGCAGTCATTCAGTCTCTATAACCGGAGGTCTAGTGGAGCCAGACGTAGTCTCAGTGGAACAACCGACGATTAGAGAGACTGAAGCTTTCGGTCTAGGTTTAACTGTACTTCACCAACGTTGCTGTGTCGGTATTCTCGCTCGATCCTCTACTATGTCCCTAGACTTGTCTATGTCAATGCAGAAGTTTGAACTCGGTGAGATCTATAATGTCGGTCGGCTGGCGAATTATTTTTTCATACGCGGATTACGAGCTGTGACTTTTTATCCGCTGTGACGACTTTGAGAGAGACTATAACTAGGGTAGCGCGCCCAGTATTCGGTCCATTCCCAGTATTCGTTAAGACAGCTGTTTCAACAGCTGTAACAATTTAAAAAATAATTAATGAGCCGCGAAACTGGCACAAATCAGGCAGCTGAACAACTTTTCTTAACTCTCAAAATAAAATCAGATATAGAGTCTAGGGCCCCGGAAAGATCTCCAACTTAGCTCGAAATTGGTCAGTTCCCACAACCACTTCCGCGTTCTCTTAGCACATGCGCTAAGATGCATAGCCATATGTAGAAGTCTATGGCGAAACAACTACGTGTGCTGTCGCAATGAATTTAGTATGTGTGTGAAGAGAATCACTTCCGTGTTTGCTCCATCGCAGCGAATTTGCAAATGACGCACTTGCCGATGTGCAAGAGGTATTTATACGACACCCTTGCCATGCGGTATTGCTAGTCCAGTATTCGGTCAACGCATTGACAATCAGTGCTTTATCGCGCGATTGTGTGAAAATAGTGCGCAAATACGCTTCGCTCCTTGGCAACGGAGATACCACGCACAAATCGTGTGACCGAATTCTGGGCAGAAAAATGCTCCGTCTTCTTTCAGAAATATTTTTTTTATCATCATTCTTTATTTTAAGTGACTATAAAATCCTGTTAGAGGAATAATTTTCCTTTCTTTTGATGGGTAGATTGTAAAATAAAACAGGTAAGAATTTAAAATATTAGTGATTTCCCCTTAACTGACCGAATACTGGGCACTCTACCCTATAATATTTGTATTTTCTCTAAGTTTCACCAGCAATCATTAAAAATAATTGCCAATTGTCTTTGTCAACCTTATTATAATATCAGCAAAAGACAAAAGTATTAAACTGGCAGTGGCATCAGTAAGCGTTGACCCAGGGACAATTGGTGTTCAAGCGCAGCGCTCTTCTTACCGATAACGCCACACCAAATAGTTGCATTAAGCGAAAGCTCATTTTTTTTAAATATAGCTAGGATGTTGACTACTTTTGACGAAATTAACCATATATTTATGAGGTAATGAGGTCCTTGATAACCTTGTTGTTATTTGTCCTGCCTAGGTGGACCCTAATGGCACGAGCCTAACCCTGACACTGAGTGATGGAGTGGATGCTCAAGTGAATCTTCAAACACCGGTAAGAAAGAAGAAAAAAATACTCCTTTTTATTTGAAAAGTGTTGGTTAGATCTTTTATAATACATGTACCCTGTAAGTCTGTAGGATAATTGAATTAGTTTCAGTTAATTATTTGTATTAACCAACTTCAATACTGGACCTAAAGGGGAAGTCCACCGTGATATTAAATTTTTGATAGAAGCAGAAAAATGAGAGAAACAGGTCAGTGAAAATTTGTGCGAATTCCGATTAAAAATCTGAAGTTATAAAAGTTATTCATTTTGCAAAGTTGCGATCAATCAAAAACAAATTGCCAACTCTGTGACGTTTCTTGTGAGCTTCCCTCTCATTTGCTTATTGAGATAACGGAATAGACTTTTTACATAGGGTCTAATAGAGGTTGTATACAAACATATTTGCAATAATTATAATTAGGCTGCATGCAAACATGTATGATTGAACATTTTCTGACTTGTTTTAGTACAGAGCATATGGGAGGGGAGCTTCCAAGATGTACCTAATGATGTCTTTGGCAAAATAAAGCCTATTGTGATTGTCTTTGGAGCATATTATCAAAGTATCCTGTTCCAAGTGGTCAATATTTCACTGAAATATATTGTTTTGTCTCATTTCATTTGTAGCTGGATCGTCCTATTGAAGGCTTGGCGGCCAAGTGGTCAATATTTCAATGAAATATATTGTTTTGTCTCATTTTATTTGTAGCTGGATCGTCCTATTGAAGGCTTGGCGACCAAGTGGTCATTATTTCAATGAAATATATTATTTTGTCTAATTTCACTTGTAGCTGGATCGTCCTATTGAAGGCTTGGTCGAGGTAGTAGGTCAAGTAGGTGCCAATCCAAGACAGATCACAGGCTTGAACCTCATCAGTCATGGACAAAAAGAGTTTGGTGAGATTTGTAGCATTGCACAAGAAATTACCCTTCTTACAAATGATATTTGGTGGAATTTGGTGGAAGGGGAAAAATTATAGAAGTGAAGGTTTTCTTAAACAAATACATGAGGAAGAAATCTATAAACTTTTGAATGTCGTGATTTTTTTAAATGTTGATCAAATCAAATGGGAGAAAAAGTGTTCTATCAAACCACAAAAAAAAAAACTATAATTGAAAAGTGAGAAATGTTATTCAATCATGCTGTCTATCTGGCTGGCCGTTTCAGTCTTTTTGAGCCTATGTTTAATAGTAGTGATGTTATTAAGGCATGTAAATGTCATTCAATTTGACCCAAGTATTCTTATTCATTATTTCATGTTTAAACATATCAAATCATTCTTTCTCACTTCTCTGTAGATATGGAGCTCTACGATGAAGTTCTGAAGATCACTCACGAGTTTCCACAGTATTACAGACTTGGAGCTTCGGAGAACTAAGCTACTATACAGAAGAACTGAACAATACAAACTGGTTTGATACTTTATGCGGTCCTTGATGAGAAACTGAGAAATTGTTTATTACTGCAACAGACCAGGACCGATGTGCCTTATGCAGAGGTAGTATGTGCTTCCAAGTTCCAAGTTGTGTGAAAAAATGACATCTATTCAAAGTCCAGATGCAGAGGTATCATGACTGCTGATTTTATGAAAGGGGGAAACTGACGGCCCATGAGAGCGAAAGCCACAAAGGATTCATGAGACCGAAAGTATCAAAAGCTCGACAAGACCAATGGCCCTTAGAGGAATTAACATGAGGAAAGGTAGAAAAATGTTGGCCCTCGTTGTTGACCCTAGTAAAAGTCGTCAGGAGGCCCATTGGGCCTAAATTGTTGTTTTCATTGGATGTCAGTCTCATAGGCTTGTGGGCCTTTATGCTTTGGGGCCTTTTGTGCTTTATATCCCTTACAATGTATAGAAGTCGATGATACAGGTATCTACTATATCCTTCTTTTACAAATTGTACCAATCACTTTAAAAAAGATGTGTTAAGTCCACCTCAAATAATTCAAGCTAGTGTTCTATGAATTAATGTTCAAGAAGTATGGAGAAAATATAGAATAACATAAAATTGATGTACAGAATGCGGACAGAGCAAAACATTTTCTGGTGATTGCTACTCTTGATGGCTAACTGATTTAATATTTTTTTAACCAAATGGTAATCCTGAAAAAGGGGAAGTTGCTGGGTAGATGGTCTAGATTCATGCATATCCTTTGAAATGATTGGCTTTTATGAAAGCAACCTTTAATTTTCCATTGAGTATCAGAATAATTTGATTGATGGGCGAATGAAAATCACTCACTTTTCATTAATGTGTACATGTATTTGATATACACTAACTAAAATGTTATCTTCCAAATCTTTTAGCATTTTCCTACTGCATAAGTTTTCTATTTGTTTTCATACATGTGGTATGATCCAATAATGGAACAAGCCCAGGGTTAGCTTATATATCTGTTTACCAGTTGCTATATCAGGCATGCTAAAGCTTTGCATGTAAGGGTGGGGGGGGGGGACATGATGAGAATGTGTGGGGGGAAGGAAGGCAGAGGAAGAGTGGTTGGATTATTTTTATTTTTGAATAACAAATTATTGATTTTTTTTTTTTTTTTTCTTGGGGGGGGGGGGGAGTTATAAAAACATGGCTAAAAAATCAAGATAAGAGTTTGAAAAAATGTTTCGATGCCAAATGACATGTATAATGTAAAGTGTATTGAGATATCTCTATTCTTGGGGTGATTCAGAATATTGGAAAAACAATAAAATATCCATGATTCGTTTCGTACATACCACTTTGGACATCTCATTGTTTTGTGCCTCTAACTTTTAACTTTGAGTGCCATCGAGGTTGCCAAAAAACTATTAAATTGAATTTCATTTGGAAAGTTTTTAATGATACATGTAGTTCTTGCATGAAAACCCATCGGTTATTTTTCTCACTCTTTAGTTTATAATACCTGTACTTTATTATATCCGAAATCCATCTACATGTACACTGTATGGTGTAAATTTAAACAAACTGTTTATATCAATTTTAAAATGATGTGAAATTTAAAGTTTCCATCAAATGATCATACACAAGTCTGATAGTCAGAGGAGGTTTTAAATTTTTAAGCTTTGTCTGAATACAAATATATAAATATTTAATTTTGGTATTGTTTATCATTCTTTTCACAGTAAATTAGAAAAGATTTTGCTTGAATGACAGAAATATACTTACGCTAGATATATTTCAATATAGATCTTTTGAGTATTACATGTACATCAATAATAGGACACAAGTGAAAGGGAAATACTTCATACTTTTTCCCTCCACAGGGATTTTATTGATTTTCATTTGTAACAAATTAACAAACATATATTCAAGGTAATTCATATTTATAATATGAATACAATTGACTACTCACGATACAAATATTTGTTGAACTGTCTACCGTAGTTAACAGAAGACATACATATTTTCAATGATATATTTCTGATATTCATGAACAACAAAAAAAGGAAAAAATAATACAAAAAGACACATATTAGTGTTTGATTTTTGGGTTATATAAAATTACTTTGTTGTGACCACTACCAATGATTTTAAAAATTCAGAAAAATATCTTTTTAACAAATTCCTGAATTGAAACCATTTTCGTGTAAATTTATTATTTCTACAATTCGAATCTGCAATATACTTTTCACTTTTGAAATAATTTATAATCGAAACTCTAATATTTTAACCTCGGGACTATATTAATTGTAAAGAGTAAATCATTTATATATATTATACGTTGCAAAACCTTGGACTGAAACCATCGTAAGCCCACATCATTGGTACAATTAATCCAATGGAACAATGTTTCCCAACTCTTGTCATTCAGGTCGAAAATACATTTCCATTTAATTCAATAATGATTTATTTATAGTACACACATTACATACACTGCAGTACCATGAGATTATCAAGTTCATATTTATTGTTAGTTATAGGGGTGATTGCAGTTCCAGAGGCACATATATTTTAGTCAATGGCACAAAATGTATACATATATATTCTAAATAACACAAACTTCAGAGGTTTAGCATATCCCAGGTTTTCAAGCAGTAGAATCAAATAAAGAAGTTCAAAGTAATATAAAATTCAAATGTGGTACTGAGCCCTTATAAAAGGCAGGTGTCTCGGGTGGTATTACTCTTTTGAAGTTTAAAAGATTATGAAGGTAGAAGATAAGGAGATGCTAACCTCTTTAACTTGTACTTATTATTAAATAGAATTTTTATTTCTATAATTTTGGAATTTTGGCGCATAAATATCAACATTACCAATCATATTTTTCCTTCAAATTCTGAATATATTACAGTATTTAAAGACTACAGTAATTCAAGCAACAAATGGTGCCTCTTCAGAACTGACAGATGGCATATTGCTTTAGATTTCAGAAGTCCACCAATATTTACAATTTTAGATGTTCTTTCTTTTTTCAATCACATTTGAAAATTCACACATCCTGTATAATGATTGCAACACGGGTTTGGTCCAATATATATGTGTAGACTATTGCCCATAACGTTGGAAATATAACACCATAGCAATTATTTCGAAAAAAGAACGACTCAAGGGCAATATTCATACCCTATGAATGTCCCATAGAAAATCATGTTGTAATTACAAATTCCGTCATCGTCATGTTCGCACATTTCAATAATTGATGTGCAAGGCCAAAGAAATTGCTTAGGTTTTTTTTTTCTTATTACATATTTCTGATATAATTATAGCCGCCGCATCTGCACAAAAAAACCTATTATGTACATGTATTTATCCATGGGTTGTACGACACTCGCTCCAAATCTTCTACATCAACCGAGCTCCTAATAGTGTGGTACGGTATGTCACTGAAACAGCTCCCGTAGGGCTTTTGTGCCAATTTTTTTTTTTTTTTTTTTGTTGATTCATTGGGGTCCAAGCTATCAGAAATTGATGGGGTTCAAATTTCCCTATTGCGCTTTATATAAGCCATTTTGACGCCCAAGATGGACCCCCCAGGAAGTGAAGGAGGGGTTTGAAAATTTGAAACCCATCATTTTTGGCAAATTGGGACCCTTTTGAAGCCAAAACAGCAACAACAACAAAAATCAATTTTGGCAAAAAAATCCTACGCGATTACATACCATACCGCACTATAACATAAAAAACAACGACTCAAGGGCAATGTTAGAGGAGGCGCGATAGCTCAGTCGGTAGAGCACTGGTCTCGTAATGCGGTGACCCGGGTTCGAAACCAAGGTGATGCGCTATTGCCCTTTGGTAAGGCATTAATCTTCATTACCAGGTCTCTCGGAGAGAACCTAAAGCCGTCGGTCCCCTGGTTGCTTACTATCAAGCATTTATGCTTTCTTAGCAGTCAGGTAAAAAAAATAACCACCACCACATCTGCCCTGGACTCATCATTATAACCATGGACCTATTACGGATGGACATTCATCGTTTTCTTAACGAATTCATTGTGATTGTCTCGCGTCAATGTCATCTAAATAACATTCCGTTCATGTTTCTTCACTTTGATCTCATCATGGTCACCGCCAAAAAGCCGAAATAGAATCAAGATAGTGATTTTACACATGTTAATCTACATGCGCAGAAGATAATTTCTTGCCTTAATCATGGAAAATCGATGTGCAGTTCTGGCTTATAATCGGAAATTGTTGTTCCGTGTACTGTACATGTATTTTATTTTGAGAAACATGTTGATATTACCAGATGGAGGTTATTTTTGGATTTTGGGGTTGTGATTTAAAATCCCGTTTCCCCCTATTTCCTCATAATATTCTAGAGTTACAACGCACAGGGCTGATACAGATCATGGCCTTCTAATTGTTTTCTAAGGTCATAGGTGTGTGCGAAAGTTTGCGAATCAGTAATAATACATTTCATATCATCAAAATCGTCTGCTTTTCAACTTTGCTGCTCCCCATTGGGGATGCTTTTATCAGTTTAAGACACACTCTTACAGAACACACCATCCAATCGAAACCCAAGAGAGGGAAACTGCTCCTTTGTCAATAACCGAAAATGCTTACGCAGTCGTTATTGTTAAAACAGCTGAATGTTCTCATTAAGATGCACATATTCAGAAGGCGGCGACTATCATTGGACCAAAGAAAGAATCACGTTGAATGTCCATTCGTAATAGGTCCATGTTATAACTAACCCTAATAGTAATGCTAACCGAAGACCTGGCCCAAAGCTCATGATTGCAACCCTAAAACACTATCCATTCAGGCTACTTTGGACGAAATAAAGCCTGCAGCAATTGTCGCAGGAGCAAATTTAGGAGCACCGTTGTCGTTTTCTCCACAATGTGCAGGAGAGATGGTGTCATCATTTTAAACTACAATATCCAAATTCAATTTTAAATTTCATAAAGCTAAACTAAGTCGAATTCACGTCTAAACCAATGCTATATCAGGAAAGGCATAAAGAACGTGAAAGAGAGAGGGAAAGAGAGAGATTAGTGAAGGTGATAAACTGAAAGACATAGACGAGCTATTTTGAAATATAGGTAGGTAAAAAAAGCGCCGGATAGAGAGGAGATGGACATAAAGGATAATAAATAAAGTGATATAATTATTAGTTGGGGCTCTATGATGAATAAACTCTCGTTTTATTTTATTCGCACCTTGTGAAATAGCTCAACCAAATATCTAGATGTTTGTGTAAGTCTACCCTTTAAAGTCATCATACATGTATATTCAAAAGCTTTTCACTTGAAGCCTCAAAGGCGGCGCTCCGGGGGGCACGAACTGTTTCAAGTACCCCAAAAGTGCCCTTATAAACTTTGTAAGAAGTGCCCCTTTTTACATAAGAAAAGTGCCCCTTTTATTTTGTAAAAGGGCCTCTTCCCCTTTTCATCTCTGATAAGTGCCCCTTTTATTTTGACACCTGCCCATTTCCCTTTGCAGCAAGTGTCCATTTACCATTCTAATAAGTCCCTTTTGAGTTACAAGAAGTGCCCCTTTTCACTTATGATAAGTACCACCTTCACCTAGGATAAATACCCAGTTTATATCTGGAAGGTGCCCCTTTTACTTTGACAAGTGCCCCTTCCTCTTTTAATAACTACCCCCTTTTTAACTCTGATAAGTGCTCCCTTTATATTCACATGTGCCTCCTTTCCTTTCTAATAAGTGTCCCCATTAAAAAAGCCCCTTTTAACCTATGAAAAGTGTCCCTTTTCATCTCTGGTATATGACCCTATTCAGGTACGAGAAGTTACTCCTTTTCATTTCAGATAGTGCCCTTTCACCTCCGGTAATTGCCCTTGTTCAAATCTAAGAGATGCTCGTTTTACTTTGACAAGTGCCCCTTCACCTCTTTTAAGTACTCTTTTCATATCTGATAAGTGAGTGCCCCTTTTCATCTTTAACATCTTTTAACATGTGCCTATTGTTCCTTGTAATAAGAGCCATTTCCCCCTTCTCAAAAAAGCCCCCTTTCATCTCCGACAAATGACCCTATTAAAATCTGATCAGTGTCCCTTTTCTTTCAACAATTTCCCTTTATTATAAGTGCCCTTTTTTCATTCTCATAAATGCCCCTTTTCTTATCTGGTCAGTGCCCCTTTTCACCTCTGATAATCTCTTTTAATAATGATACATGCCCATTTTCCTTTCTAATAAGGGACCTATCCCCTGTTCATAAATGCCCCTATCAAAATCTGATTGGGCGCCCCTCTTTCCTTTTTGAGAATGTGCTTAAAACCCCATCAGGATTGGGTTTTTTCCTCTTTATAAGATGTAATATTTCGCACTGCGACCTCACAAATCTTAACATTTTACCACGCTCGCTTCGCTCGCTTGCAAATGAATATTCAGACCATCACACCCAACTGCAAAGTATGATGCTTAAGCAATATCTAGTTGTAGGATGTATAAAGAGAACAAAATATTGAAATCGTCCCTGATAATGTAGTCACATTGTAGAGGTATATTTTCGCTTAGAACCACTACTACTACTACTTTGAGATTTCCCTTTGTAAGTGCCCTTTTTTCATGAAAGTGCCCTTGTTTTGTTGGTGCCCCCTCACTTTGGAAGTCACTCCGCCGCCCTTGCGAAGCCTATACATGTTTCAGTATCTGTAATGTAGGCCCAAAGGACAAAATGTCAAATTTTCGAAGAGTAATAAGAATCCGCTGCGACCGCCGGACTGCGATAATACCGCGGTATGGAAAACCTACGTCATCATTTCAAAGGAATTCCTTACAATTTTATTGTCACTACCAAAAATAACATTGTTTTCTTTAAATGGTTAAAATTAGATCGACTGAGTTTTTAATGAGTATCCAAAAGTAAAGTTGTACTTTTCGTAAGCTTTGTCATTAGTGTTGTTTTCAGGCATTTTTTGCTTTTTGTATTCGGGAGAGCTGCATCCGATCTTGTTTCACTCCAAATCATTCATTGAACAAAACTGATGACGTCTATAATTATTCTGTCGCCCACAGGCCCGACATCACGTTTGCCATCATGGAATGTCCTCATTTGTTTTAGGTATTTTGTCCCAAGGTTATCACGTCGGTTTGAAAGGTGAATTTAGTCGATGGGAGTGTGCACCAGACATCCGCTGAACACACCATGCACTACTCTTTTTCAGAAACGGAAACAGCTCCTGCACATCCAACAACTTCATGCTCTTCAACGTCACTGCAAAGCACTTTCACGAGTCGCCGGAGACATCTGCTCAGCCGGATACACCCGGTTATCTCGTACCGCCGCTGTACCGGTCACCGAAGCCAACAGGTCTACTTTCTTCGCGCGACAGAAAAGTAGTCTGATGAAATGTATGTAACCGCGTCGAAACTGCTGATTGGTGGCACCATAAATGACGCAGTTGAAGCTGCTGTTAGTATGGGCAAGGGTATAGGAGAGAATGTAAAGCTTGCGGTCGTAAACCACACGGTGGTCAATGAGCACGGTTAACGAGTAGGGCGTCCACATGGCAAGGTAGATGATGACGATGACCAGTACAGAGCGAGCCAGGCGCAAATCAGCCGGTCGAGCGGCTCGTCCGGGCTTGCTCTTATCGTTTTTGTTCTGGACGCCATTATTTTCGCGCATGCGGTCGAGAGCGATAGCGGCATTTCGAGCAAAGCGGAAAATACCGATATAGCTCAAGGTAATGATGATAAGAGGGATAGCGAAGGCGGTCATGGCGAAGAAAATTGCATAGGAGTACACGAAGGACATCCCTCCTGTGCAAGACATCACCTACAAAGAGAAGAATAAAGTTAGCGTTTGATTCCTAAATACATACCCCCCCCCCCCCCCACACACACACAAAGATAACGATGCATTACCACACTGTTTCCACAGTTTTCACATTGCTTCTTAACTGCTTCCACATAATTTTCATACAACGTTCACACTGTATCCATATTGTGTCCACATTGTGACATTGTGTTCAAAGTGTTTCCACGGTTCCCAAAGTGTTTTCAAACAGTTTCCACATTACATTTACTTTGCGTTTACACTCTTTACACTGGACTGGTTCACAATATCTGAAATGTGTGCTTACTGTTTTCATACTGTCTTCAAACTTTCCACACTGTCTTTACAACTATCTTGATACTTTATTTACTCTGTTTTCATGTTTTCCACTTCCCCACTGTCTTCACACTATGTTCTTACCGTTTACATGCCTACAGTGTTAACCCAGTTTCCAAGTTCAAGTTCATTTGTGTTCACACTTTGTCCATAATTGTTTCCACTCCAAGAACGAAAAACGAAAGCATTACCTTCCAGTCAAATGTGTGTGTCCCCCATCCCAAGATGTTAGGGAGATCAATGAGGAACCCGATGACCCACAGACCCACGATCATCATCGGCACGGTTCGCCGGTTGAAGATCTTTCTGTACCGCTGCCAGTGACAGATCCATACGTAGCGGTTAAAGGCAATGGCAGCAATACTCCACAGTGAGCAAGAGCATCTAAACAAAAGAACACATTTGTAAGGAGATATTTTAGGGAAATTAGTATTTAAAACGATAGCAAAGAAATTCAAGAAATCAACGTAAGACAATAACAGTTGATTGATCCTCATCTTTTGAAACATGACATTTCGAAAGCAAAATACCATCGCAACTACTTTCTAAACAATGAATTCAGAAGCAATTTTAATACCCCATCGTAATTATGTCCCATAGATAGCATGTTCGGACTAGTATGTCTTTGTAATGTTCGCGCATTTCATAAGGTAATTTTTTGTTGTCTTCCTTAAAAGTATTGTGATAGACCAAGGTATTTCTAATAACATTTGTATTTGTTGTGATTGTATATAATTATATTTGTTAATTTTGGCACTGAGTAAATAAAGACAACCTAGAAAGCATTTATTATTAAGCATATTGATGACATTGGTTGCGCTAAAATGAAAATAAAAAAAGGCAGTAGTTACAATACAGTAGGTCAAGAGATTGAGTGGATTCTTGAAAGTATTTGCAATTGTATTGTTATCATTATCTTTCTTACTTTTTTTAATTTAATTTTGAGTAATTTATCATTAATTCATGCAAATCCAGACAACATCGAAAGTGTCCGTGCACCTTATATCATATATATATATAATGTAATTTGACATTATATCGCGCTATTAAAAAAAAAAGGGGTAATGAAAGCCCCTTGTATAAGTAACACTTTATCACAAATAATTTATGTCAGCTCCGGTATAAGTAATACTTCGAAATCATTAATATCATTAATGTAATTTTTTATACAATTAAATATGATTTAGATCTTAGCGAATTTCCTTTAAATCAGGTTATAGATTATGAAAGGTCTTGTGATATGTAATTGTACTGATGTGATATTATTCAAGGTCTTTTAATATTTACTAGTAAACGCAAACAATAATCAGTATGTGAATGTACATGTTCAATATACAATATCATAGTTTCATCGTGTGTCGTTTGTAAATTATGTCATAAAATATTTCATAACTGTTATGAAATATTTTATGACATACTTTACAAACGACACACGATGAAACTATGATACCTGTTAATACAATCATGACTATTATGCACAAGAAATAAGTACATCTATCGAAAAGCTCAATAGAATTACGGCAGTGATGTCAATGTTCACTTATACGTTATAATGCTCTTTGTTGGACAGAATGCATAATGAATCCGGGAAAAAAAATCTAAAGCATTGAACAAGATAAAAAAATATAGGAAGAAAAAGTATAGAAAGTGAAGAATTGACAAGGAATTCACATGCAGAGTGAAAAGGACAGTTCAAAGTACTGCACCACATAATAATCAGATTAAATTCATTGTGGGAAATAGAATAATTTTCAAAGACTTCCATTAATGACAATATTAAAAAGGCTCTGTCATTCCCAATTAATCTCATGATCCGATCCTCTTAATAATCTGTTCTTATTGAATACGAGAAAGAAGTTCAATAGGCCTTAATAATTCGAGTCCCTTAATAATCTGGTTTCATTGATTACGAGAAAGAAGTTATAGACCTTTCGATATAAATGGTAAGAGGAAGGAAGAGAGGGGGCGTTTTATATGACTTTTCTTCTTTCTTCAGTTACATTACTGATCAGACCACTTCTCATTGTTCAATAGTGGGAGGGAATCAAACTGTAAACATGAAAAGTGCCTCCCCCCCCCCCCCCCCTCTTTCTTATTAATTGGCCTCGATCCGGTCTTCATAAGCTGTAAGATGAAATCCATTACGGGTAAGGAATTCTGTTTTCGTTTACATGTCGGAGATAAATTTTGAAATCACATGGAGCTAAAACTTCATAATAATGGTATAATAGTTATCTTCGATAATAAAGTACATTATTTCATATCTAACGGAGATGTCTGCTTCATCCTTTGGCGTTCACTTTTTCTGTACAGTATCCGCCATGCACTCCGCGGCTTTCGAGATTGAATAGACTAGTTTCATACTTCGCGAACCATTAGATTTCAATCATCTAGGCTGTACGTTACACACCTCACTAGATATCCAAGTGTGATTTGGTTAACTACAGAGTTCGGCATTAATACTATTCTTTTCTCCATTTCTCATGAGCAAAATTGACCAAGCAAAAGGAGACGCGGATGTGATGTTTACGCTGAATTTATTTCCCTGACACAAAATATAATTGGTTGTGAAAGTGGTGAGATGTAAAAATGATAGAAAGCGTGTCTGTGGATAATGGATTGACTTTCTGCACTTGCCATGCATGTTTCGGCAACTATCCAGTCTTGTGCCCAATAATGCCTAACCTCTGCCCCTGTTTATATGGTAATTTGATCGATCTTTTTGCGCTTGTCATGACTTTGTTTCAGCGATTTTTCAGTCGAATATCCAATAATGTTGATCATGTTAAACTTCCGCACCTTATAGGGGCATCCAACTATACTCTTGGATACTGTTGCACGAAATTGACTAAGAGGGATGGCCAATGTAATCCTTCCCTCGCCCCCCCCCCCCGCTCTCTCTCTCACTTTGCACCATATCTCTATGCTTTGCACCCAGTTTGCAGACACAGACTCTAAATTGACACTTAACCATTATTCTTAAATCCTTGGGCATTGTGCCTTCAAATTACTATACCCCCCCCCCCCCCTCTTACTGCACCCGCCACTGCGAGTGAATGCTTACGTGACGATACAGACGACGGCGATGACTTCGCATAGCCACTCGTACTTGAGAAAAATACCCTCTTCACTGGTTATGCTCCCGGCAACGGAGGCGAGATTGACAACGACGGATACACCGAGATCAGCCAAGGCGAGGTTCACGATGAACAGATTGCCTGAGATCGAAACATAACAAGAATTCGTTTTGAGACAGTTGAAAATCATCGTAAATACATACATCCAGTATATAATAATAATACGTAAAAAGAAGAAGAGCTAGAGGAGAAACGGAAATGATAATCTTTTGTAAAGCGATTGCACACTTTTTTCTCTTTTTGTTTTGGTTGTCGTTGATGATTTATGGAACTTGATTCGATTTGTAAGACTAACATTACAGCCAAGACATTGATACAAATATGACATTTACTCAGAGGCGGCCCTCCCGGGGAGCAGGGGGGCACAGTGCCCCCTACTTTTTCAAGCACCCACAAAGTGCCCCTTTTTACATAGGAAAAGTGCCCTTTTTACATAAGAATAGCGCCCCTTTTACTTTGACAAGTGCCCCTATTAATTTGTAAAAGTGCCCCTTCCGTTTTTCAACTCTGATAAGTGCCCCTTTTATTTGGACACGTGCCCATTTTCCTTCTACAAGTTCACATTTTCACATTATGCAATAAGTGTCCATTTTCCATTCTCATAAGTGCCCTTTTTAATCTCTAGTAAGTGGCCCTATTAGGTACGAGAAGGGCCTCTTTTCACTTTTGATAAGTGCCCCCTTCACCTCTGACAATATTGTCCTATTTAAATCTGAGAGGTACGTGCCCCTTTTACTTTGTAAGAAGTGCCCCTTCCCATTTTAATAACTACCCCCATTTTAACTCGGATAAGCGCACCTTATATTTTCACATGTGCCCTTTTTTCTCTCTAATAAGTGCCCCTTTTCCTAATGATAAGTTCCCCATTAAAAAAATAGCCCCTTCCCCTTCTCATAAGTGCCCCTTCTCTGGTAAATGACCCTTTTCAGGTTCGAGAAGTTACTCCTTTTCTCTTCAGATAGGTGCCCCCTTCAACTCCGCTAAATGCCCCTTTAAAATCTGACCGGTGCCCATTTTCTTTTAACTAATGCATATTTTCCTATATTACTAGTGCCCCTTTGTCATTCACATAAGTATCCCTTTTCATATCTGGTCATTGCCTTTTTTCAAATGCGATAAGTGCCTCTTTTGCCTCTGATTATTTCCCTTTTAACAATAATATCTTATAAAGTCCCCTATCAAAATATGATGGGAACACCTTTTCCGTCGACTAATACCCATTTCCTGTTCTCATGACTGATTTTTTTCATCCCTGGCGAGTGCCTTTTTTTTGAGGGTGTAAGAAGTGCCCCTTTTTAACTTCTGATAAGTGGCCCCTTTTTCTTTCATAATTAAACGCGCCCTACCTAATTTCAAGCGACTAAGAGCAATTTCCTCCAAAGCTCGCTCGCTACGCTCGCACGGATTTATAGAAGATATACTTATGTTACTTAGCAAAGGTCTTTTCAGCCATTCGTTATGAGAATGTGCTAATAACCGTATTAGAATCGGGTTTTTACTTCTTTATAAGATGTAATTTTTCGCACTGCGACTTCACACATGTTAAAAAATTTCCTCGCTCGCTTCGTTCGCTCGCAAGTAATTTTTCAGACAATCAAACTCAATTGCATAGCATGATGCTTGAGTATTATCTTGTATGGTCTATAAAATAAAACAAATATTGAATTCATCCCTGATAATTGTAATCACAATGTAGGGGTATATACCAATGTCTAAAAAATTGTATATTTTCGCTTTGAGATTTCCCTTTGTAGGTGCCCCTTTTTCCCAGAAAGTGCCCTTTTTTCTTGGGGGGCCACACTTTCGAAGTCGCTCGGCCGCCCCTGCATTTACTGTATCCGGAACCTGGTTTTTTGTTATTTTTTACGGCATTGTGAATAAATAGTCATCAAAGCTACGTTCATTTTAATTTGTAAAATCAATGTAAGTGTTCAATTAAAACCAGACCAAGCGTACACAGCCGTACGCGGTTGTTTTTTTTCCTACTACATTATGGAAAATTCAGGAAAAGTTGGTCTTAAAAAACTGGGCAATACTCTTCTCCCCGTGGTTTAGTATTATTATTAGTGGGTTTTCTTTTATTTGGTATTCATGTATGTATTGAAAGCTAAAAATAGAAACATAAAACACAAGGATAACAAATATAACATGTGTGTGTGTGAGTGAAAAACCAAAAAACGGCATAAAACACCTTCCATCCGGCAAGCGGAGGGCGATGAGTTGTCCACAAAAAAAAACACACACAAAAGAAACAGGTTAGTGTCACACTCTTCTTCAGTGGCCAGATGTGACAGATGTTTAAAAATTAAATCCGTTTCTGATGCAGACACATATATACAATGGTTAAAGTCCAGTTACATGTAACATCATGAATGGAATAGTAAGTTATCATTCTTTTGTGCAATTTCTAACTCAATATTCGTTACCTTCAATTTTTCAAAAAAAGCTTGTCAGTTTAGATCGGATTTCTGGAATTTGCATCGAATCACATAAAATGTGAAGCACAAGAATTCCAAAAAATTATTCATTTGTCATGGCAACTGACTGTGTCAACTCCAATTACATAGTTAAAGTCTGAATAAACATTGGAATAGATGCTGCATTGGAATGCCTTTTACTTTCATCTATGGCATCAATAAGTTTGTTCCAAAGAGGTTTTACCTTCTCAAAATCACAAAATAAATATTTCAATGTATCTGGGTTTTTCAAGTACAAAGTAGCAAAATCAGTTCACTTATTTGAAGAAAAATGAATTCAAAACAAAAACATTATGAAATATTTTTAAATAAGATGACTCCAATAGTGCACCTACTCCTAGTCTTTATACCGTGTGAGTAAAAAAAAAAGTTTACTTCTAGAAAATTGCTAATTATTTTAAAAATTATCTATAAACAGTAGATTATTATACATCTTATGAAAGAGTGGTTTATCCCAAATCATTTGGTATCATATTTGTGTGGTATGTGTTCACGCTTGGATGAACAGGAGGCATTGTTTAAAAATATTTGTTAATTCTCCAAAGAAAAATGCAATTATTCTGACAAAAATTTTAACTTACTAATAGCACAGTTGGAAACGAATATGAATCAGATATAGAGCTACATTTCTAAATTCCTGATGAAGCGTGATATCACCAGCGATCTCTCAACTATTAGTTGACTATATAAGAAATGGCCTTGAAGGGTATACAGCCATTTGATCTCCAGGAAATACAATGTTAAGTGTAAATTTAATTTGATCGAGGCCCAATAACTTGCAGTATGCAATTTACATTCTATGAAGGCTTACGAATAATAAAGGAAACAAAGAAGAGCACTTTACATGCATATTAAAATGAACGTATGTCCTGTTGCAATTTTGAGCAAAAATTGTTGGAGAGAAAATTCATGATGCATGCAAATAAGTGCATTGCTTTTTAATATATCTGCAGTAACTAACCCAAAATGATACGGTCGTGTAGATATTCTGTAAAACGAGATGAATTCCTGCTTTTTAATGTACAATAATTCGTACAAACGTGTACATAATATTATATGAAGATTTCTTGACCTTATGTGATGCCTTTTAGCATGAGATGGGCGATGCCATTTTTTAGAAAATGTGACGTACCAGTTGGAGATTTACATGTAGCATGCACCAAGCTTTAATTGGAAAGACTTTTTGATTCAATAACAAAACCTTTACTTTTCAATGAGGGGAAATCGTAGCCGAGAAGGACAAAATTGCATTTGGTGAAAAATATATAATATTAATAGGGTAACATTATTGTTAGTCATTTTGATCAAATATATCCAGGGGGGGGGGGGGGTACTCAGATTTAGTTTGGCCGGGGGGGGGGGGGGGGGTGTCCCGCTCTAGCCTTGAAACCCTTATCCATTTTTAAGGGGTCATTTTCACAATTTTGAGAACACGAACCCATGTTTAGGCATATTTTTGCTAAAAATGGGACCCTTTTTTAGGATTCTTTTTGAAAAAGTGACCCATTAGAGCGATACACCCCCGTATGTCCTAATATGTGAGTACCCCCCCCCCCCCCCCCCCCCTCACCCCCCGGGGAAATATAGCGGTTGAAAAATCTATTTCACTAGGGACTTTAAGATTTGCACGAGGGCATAGTGGACGTCACGTGTAGCAGTTCACGCAAATCTATAAGTCCCTATTTATGCGAAACCTTTTCCCAAGAACAGCACCAACTTATATCTTATGCAATTTGCGTTTTGGCAATTGGAGTACAAAGGATAATAGCAGGTGAATCAAATGCTTCAACACCACAAATACCTGGGAAGGAAGCATCCATAAAATTGAATACATTTAGTTGATACACGTCTCCGCAATCCTATGCCCATGTCTCGCTGAGAAACTGTACTTTATTCTTGCTTCATGCCTTTCTCATACACTTTGGTGGGGAATCTTGTAGATGGGCAAGAATGCAATGAATCTCTCAGAACAACGAAAGATATTATGTGGGGTTAGTTCTCCTTTAACTTCTTTGTATACGCAAGAGTAATAACTTGTGGAAAATGAGATTTCGATATTTAAATCTGCTTATTAAATTGTGGGCGTTTATCTATTATGGCTGATACATGAACTTGAAAGCAAATATTAAACCATAGACTATTTACGTTCCAATTATGAATGTTTACTTTAATTTTTGTATTTGCAATAAAAATTAGAGATCTTTTTCATAATGTTTGTCTGTTGAGAGCCAGATTGATATGAGTATATGCAATTCTGGCTCTAAACAGATATTACTACCACAGAGTAATCATCGGCTAGATTGATATATCCAAAACTATATACCTCAGAGTTCATTGTTTTGGCTTAAGAGACAGCAACAACAAAAACTCGGGTACGTAATATAAATAATTGTATATAATGTAAATGATATAGGCTAAAATTCATTACATACCTAAGAATTATGTAAGAACTATGTAAATGTATTTTCCTTTCTATGTCTATGATATATTAATTGTTATGGTCTTTATAAGCCTAGCAGTATGCAATTATATAATCAATTTCAGAGCTTAATTATAAAAATGAAAATTTAAAAATCAATATTAATATGATTATGCATAAATATATCCACGGCACAAATATCACGTTTTAAAACTATCAAATTATAAAAATACAATATTAAAAAATACAACATCAAAATAATATTGTATCCGTGGCACATAAGGCATGTTGCTCATTTAGGAAAATTATGAAATTCAATATCAACCTCTCAACATTAATAACGATTTTTTTTTTTTTTTTTTTTTAAATAATTTTTATTAATTCTAGCCAATATACATTGCACATGGGGCACGTTTCATAATGAGACCGAATAAGCAAAGCTGGAAAAGTTGAATTCAACTCAGCAAAGTCGTTTTCGTAAAGGGTAGCGTGCACAACCCGTTTACGTGACTTCTATCAATAAATCATTATTATGTCAACATGGTAAAGAAATAAGTGTTGCACGAACCCGATCCAGAGAGCTTGCAGTTATTACTATTGATTTGTCATGCTTTATTATATTTGGGCAGTGACCAAAGTGTAAATATCATGAGGAAAAAGAGAACCTTAAACAAAGTGAATTTGTGTTTACTTTCCATTTCTTGGAGCATGGATAGAATGAAATACGTGTAGCCTGAACATAAATGAACCTATACAAATGCAATGAAAGGAATGAAAGAGTAAGTGATGGCAAGCAGTTACCAGAAAGAAGTTTAGTCGTGCAAGAAGTAGTGCAAACAAAATGTTTCCGCTACATTTGAGAGTTGATAATGTAAAATAAAGGCATGCCAAACTTTCCAATTAAACGCATGTATGTTCAGGTTTTACAGGTTGTACATCAAAGGGCGACCAACCTAAGTTTGTTAAGAGTTCATTTGCATGAAAGCTGAACAATAAGAGAAACAGGATGGCGAAAGCAATAAATGTTTGAAATAGTAAATCACCAAATATGTGCGAATCTCAAATTGGCAATTTGGTCTGTCGATTGTGACGTAGACAACTCTCTGATTCGTCACATACAAAAATACCATTATTTCTGTAAAAAAAATTCAGCACCTTCTCAATAGGGGGTATACGGCTCAAAATAAAGGACACTGTTTTAGTATAGTTCCTCTAAAAAGAAAAGACGCTCCTGTCTGAGTCAATTCTTTTGACAAATTTGACTTTTCAGTAACTGTGTGTTTGAATAAAGGGGGAGTTGTCCGGTAATACATTACAGTGACATTACCAAGTCGGCAAATTTGAAATTCCTTTACGTATCATGAGTACTAACCCAGTACCAAAAATCATAACTTTCGTACTGTTTATCCAATTTCGTTCAAGCTTTTACCAATCTGCTTCTGTATAAGTTCTTTTTTCTTTTAGAGCAATCTGCTATGAAGGTTTGAATTCCATATACGTATTAATATCAATTAACCTGCATGATTTACCGAATCCGCCCAAACAGGCATTACATGATAATAAATCACCCATCAACAAAGAACGAGATGGAGACACACAAAAAATGCCCTGTATACGGAAGTTCATGGCTGCACTCAACATTCTCAAATTAAAAGCAGTATCCAGATTGCATAAAGGTAAATCTGATTTAAACTACCTTCACGTTCATTTTCGTGGTATAATTTTTTGTTTCCTCCCTTCTTTTTTTGTTCTCGCTATATACCAGACAACGTGCTTTCGTTCGTATCGCCGCTGATTAAAGGTCTACGAATCCGATTATTCTTTCAAAGGCCATTTTGCTTTTGTATCGGTAAGAGTGTCATGATCCTGCACAGCTTATAAAAATGAGCATAAACACTATATGGGTTCCAGTGATAGGGTGATTGATATATTGCATTAAGAGAAATTTTCAAGGCTGAATGCGAAACAAATACGATCTTAAGAGACAAGACAATGACAAAGACTTTCTACCTGCTTCTCTCAGATATTATTTGTTACTCGGTGTCGCGGAGGGATGTATTTTTGTTCAATTCAATCTCTTAGGCATGATTTTTTTTTAATTTAACTAGCAAACGAAATAATCAGGTAACGAAATCCATCTTGCCGACGTTAATAGTCAAAAAATAATTTTACTGTCACATTTTTTTATAATAAAAAAGAATTTTATTTTAGGAATTCTTGGTCGATATGGATTAGAGCAAATAGAATTTAATCTTCTCGGTGTTTAATATCTTTTGACAATTTTTTAAATATTTTGTATACATCCTTTAATAAAGGTATGATTGTCGGCCCATTTGTGCCTTTCATATACAAAACAAATCTCAAAGTTTGCCATACCTTTTCCACCAACAAACCTTTTTTATTCTTGAAATCAGAATGTGATTAAGTGTGACATATTTATATTTCATTTTGTGAACACTTACTCTCTACAGGCACATGCCGTTTTATTTGGTGAAATCTGAGATGTCTATACAGGCGCGTACACAGGGGGGGGGGGTTTGGGGGGCTAACCCCCCCCCCCCCTTTGGATTTTTTTTTTTTTTTTTTTTTTTTTTAAATACAAAAAAAAAATGATTCCCATGGCTGACCTAAAAAAGGAGACCTTACCCCCCCCCCCAACGGAGCAAAATGTCAAATTTTCAAAAAAAAAAAAAAAAGTGTCCTCTTATCCCCCCCCCCCCCCCCCCCCCCCCCCGCTTATTCAGCGGCCAGCTGAGTCGTTGCGATTTTTCTGGGACCAAAAAAAAAAAAAGTGTCGTCTTAGAAATAAAAATAGAGGGGAATTCATTAGTCAGACTGTGATTGAGAATGTCTGATATCTAGCCTATATTTGAGGTAAAATCGTACAAATATAAGTACATGTACAAATAACATGCTCCTAAAAAAAATCTTATATTAACATTAGCATTATTAGCATTGTTATTCTCCGAAATTATTTTGATTGGTAAACACATGAACTCATATTCCTAGTCAAAATAATTACAATACTCTATCTCCTCGTCAGTAAAAATTAATCATCATGTAACCCAAATTATTTTGCATATAAATACCAACGGTTTTCTTTCAAGATATATTTATCTTGAGTTCGTAATTAAATTTGCCGTACAAAACCTCATGGAAAACGTTTGAAAATAGATTTCTTAATTCGTGATGATAACGCCACCTCTGATACCCTCTTCTGCTACTTTTCAATTCAATTAACTATCAAGAATATTGTCCCAACTTTCATCGGATCCACGGTTCGTCACTGGGTAACATTTAAAGTTAAAAGGTACTTATTAATCAGTAGATTATTATTCGCCACTTTTTTATACATGAAATGACTAGTAAATTCACACCAGTGTGCAACCCTTATCAATTTCCTCCATTAATGTTGCTAAGATATTTGGAAACAAATTATATTAGTTGATACACTAAACTTAAAGGAAAGTTAAGACGCTTAACAGATGATATCATTTCATGATGGCCGTCTACTCTAAGTTTGGCCTATTCATCGCCCCGCCCCACTCTCTCTCTCTCTCTCTCTCTCTCTCTCTCTTTCTCCTTTCCCTCCCACACACACACTCGCTCTCTCTCTCTCTCTCTTTCTTTTCTCTAGATCTAATTAAAAACCCAAACAAAAATCAAACTTCCTTCGCGGGGAATTAAGGACAGTGTCATCTTTCAGGGTTTCTTTCCATTAGGGTCAATGTTAATTCCGATGTCTCTCAAGGTAGCTCTTTTGGCCCTCTTTTATTCATAACATTTCAAAAATTACATTAACCTCTTCCGTCTCTCGCTCGATAGGTAATAACAAAAAAATAATGAAAAGCATGTGATCTTGAAAAGGATCTCTCTGGTTAATGTTAATTCTGGTGTCTCCCAGGGTAGTTGTCTAGACCCTAATGTATTTATACAGTTTCATTAAAGGACATTTCTCTATATTGCACCTTATTTCTTTCTCTTTGGAACCCTTCGAAGATGGCACGCTCTTTACGGTTTCCGAGAGAGATTTACCTTCAAATCTCTCCAGGAAACTGTAAAGAGCGTGCTATCTTTAAAGGTTTCCTTCGTTGCACTGTGGGCTCTCCAAACCCTCTTAATAACTATATTGATCCAATTAATAAGCGACACTAAATTTTCTCCTTCTCTCTCTCCCTCCTTCCCCCTCTCTCTCTCTCTCTTCCCCTCTCTCTTTCTTTCTAGTCTCTCCCTCTTTCTCTCACTATCTCCCTCTCTCGCTGGCTCTCGTTCACTCTCTCTCTCTCTCTCTCTCTCTCTTTCTTTCTTTTTCTCTCCTTCTCTCACAGCAGTGACATCACACACACCCACGCTATGGTTCCCTAGTTCATAATGATGTACTGCTCCTAAATCTCCATTACTCGGTCTGCCATCCATTAAATCAGAACATACTTCGATACCTACAGATAAATATTAACAACCTCCGATCTCCAATGCTGGCCTAGATTATCCTAAATACATTAAGTGGCCATGCACTTAGCGTTCAAGTACGAACTGTTTTTTGTGAGAAAAATGACTGACAATAATCAGCACTGTCAAAATGACAAATTGTCTTCCTGGATTTGAAAAAAGCAGTGAAGATTAAATATTATTTGTTTCTGTATTTCTCTGTAGCTATTTGTGTATAATTATATTTTAAATATTTCATTCGTGCTTGGCCTACAGTGATTCCCTTGTTGGCAATTCTTACCCCGCTCAACCGGAAGAAATGCCCAAGCGTGTCCACTGAACGGTCAAAGTGACGCTGGCCATTTTTTTTGAGGATCGATAATTAAAAAATAATCTAAACAATTAATTCTTATTCATGACTTTAGTAATAACTTATGTTATAACATGTCTTGTGTTTCGCATCAACAACAAATTAATACTTACTACCTGTTGCACTAGATAAAACCATGTTCAAGGAAAAAATACCGCCTGAGCTTCCAGGAATTCATAGCCCCTATAAAGTCTTTTGGATATGGATCTTATTTAAAACCAAATTTGTGTAATTTTGTCGGTGGTGAATCGCACATCAATGCAATGAGATTTCCTAGTTTTATTTTGTTTAGCGTAAAATGTTGCAGAGATTAAAAACGACTAAAAGACCGTTACAAAATCAAGCACGTGACCCGTGGCCATCCCCGTAGCTTTTGATTGTATGTATTCTAGGCTTCTAGCTGTATATATTCCCCTACCCCCTTGTATTTAACCATGTTCAATCAGGATGGGAAAGAGAAAAGGAGGAAGGCAGAAGAGAAGATGGAGAGATGACCTAACATCATACATGGGAACGGCCGCTTGGACTAGGACAGCTAGAGACAGGAGAGAATGGAAATGTTATGAGGAGGGCTTTGTCCAACGTCTGGATGAACTATAGCCTGATAGATAGATAGATAGATAGATAGAATAATATAATTTAGAAAATGTAAATAGGCAGGCAGTATTTTTTTTGTCATATTTTATTCGGTCACCGATGAACAGTTTTAGTACACTTTTTGTATATTTTAATAAACTATCTTTAATGTTATTGTAATTTATTGTTCTGGTCGAATGCAATAATATTGACGCACGCTAGCTGTTCCTCCGATATTTGTCTTTCTGGAGAAGGGTGAACTCTTTCATTTTCCGCTTCATTATTCGGGCTTCTTTTGACATTGCTTGTATAAACAATCTAAAAATAAACACAACATGCGAAGCTCTATTCACAGAGCAACCCTTTAAGGTTACAATTTGTTTAATATACATTACGAGCTAAACAGGAAATCTATGGAATATTACTTCAGTATTTAAAATTTGCTTGTTATCTCTGCTTTCATTCGTACATCTCTTCCTTCCGTTTTTTGTTTGGAAAATAAAGCCGTCGAGTTGGTGATTCAATGTCTATTTTTCTTGTCGCAATTTTACTACAATATTATCTGTTCTTCAATATCAAAAAGTAGGCAGGGCCGCCGGGGGGAGGGGGTGGGGGGGGGGCTCAGAGGGCTTTAGCACCCCATTATTTACCACTCTTCAAATTCAAAGAAGTTACTGACATAAAATCCTGACATGAAGGATTATCATCGAGAAAAAAATAGGAGCTTGTTAAATAAAACCTTGGTTTACATTAAGTTGATTAATCTTACTATTTCTGTTACTACTATCAATTTATGCCTCATTGCAGATTGATTAATTTCATGATTCAAAGGGCATACAATAAAAGTTTTCAAACAAAACTGTTACTAAATGCTTTGAATTTTAATAGCTGTGTTCGAGTGGATACGTCGCCGGACTGTCGATCACAAGGTCCGCGCTTCGAGTCCTGCCGCGGCACTAGGTGTCCTTTGGCAAGACATTAATATACATTTGCCACACTCAACCCAGGTGATGTAAATGGGTACCTGGCAAGAATTAATTCCTTGAAATGCTGGAGCGCTGTTATGGCAGCTAGGCTAAAGCCGGGGTTATAATACATAAGCCACGGAATAGCATTTCTAGATAGACGGCGCTATAGAAATGCCTATTATTATTATTATTATTATGCCACACTCGACCCAGGTGAAGTAAATGGGTACGTTTGCAGGAATTATTATATTAAAGTGCTCTTCCACCGTAACAGCAGCCATTACATGTTAAAGCCGTGGTAATAACAGCGAAATGCTAGTAGGGAAAAGATTGAGAGACGTGTATTTTTTTTTAATCATTATAATTATCATTATTATTATCTGCAATCATGGCTATTCATTTTCTGCAACCCTTTATTTACGTAATAAACTGACACTATGATAACATTGGATCTAAATATTTCGTATACTGTCTTCTTCTGCTTCTTTTCCCCTTAATTTTTTTCTTCAAGTCGGTGTGTACTAAAACCATGCTTAAAATAAACTCTATGATCCGCCTACGAAGATGCATGCATCTTGTTCAGACCTAAAATCAATCGATATTTGCAGATCGCTCGGTCTATAGCCCGATGCACATGAGTTGCTATTACGCTAAGTGACTACCCTAAGTGGTTGTTCAGTCCAATATAATTCATTTCGCAGTCAAGAATTGGCCCCTACAAAAAAGACATTGTGAAAGGCCTATATGGCCTCATTCGTTTTTGTCATGTGAGTTTACGTCGAACGTAAATTTTCGGACGAACCCAAAATCGTGTTAACAATACTCTGGAGTTATATAGCGTTCGATACATCGACGATGTCTCTAAGAGATATGCCATGGCCATCGCATTCAGGCTTGCCCGCACACAATGTATGCACATTCTCCACTCCCTGTGGAGCATTCCAGGTAGACGCCATTTTATAGACGCTAACAATGCTGAGCAAAACTACAAAGACTGTCGCATCCTATACCGGGTACACGTTTAACACCCGGGATGGAGAGTGACAAAGGTAGATTATAATGTCTTGCCAAATGACTTTAGTACTGAAATGGGATTCGAACCCTCAACCCTTGGATTGAGAGTCGAGTGAATGAACCACTATAACCATAACACCTCCTCTTGCGCTGGGCCATCGCAACCTGCTTGATCATTATTTTCTGGGGCTAGAGATTGTGACTGGACCTCTTACGTGCATTGAAAGGGCTAAAATCTAAATCCTCCCATGCAACGGGCCTCAAAGATAATGACATTGGCGGCTATAGGCTTTAATCATGATGATCATAATCATTATTGAAGCGTCGGGAATGATACGGCCATCGCACGGCGGATATTATGGATTATACAAAAACTCCAACTTGTAATTATATTGAAAGAGCATGACCCATTTGTGATCAGTTAAATTAATGTACCTTTTCAATGAAAGTCTTTGTCCTTGATAAGAATGTCAATATCAATTTTCTGCAGATCAAAATCACCAGCATGCCTAAACCAATTAGCATTCAACCTCGCAAAGATACATCTTTGTATTTTACAAAACATTTTACACAAACGACAACAAAAAATCTTCAGATTCCTAAAATTATTTTGTCGACTCGTAATTGAAGATTAAAGATTGAAGATTGAATGTTTTGGCCAAGATTCCAACCAATCAGATACTGGGCAATTTCATAGTTTCCAAAGTATACGACGTAAAACAAAAATTGCCTAGCGCAAATTGCCTAGTGTCTTACAAATTTTGTTAATGTTATATCCAATCCAGGTAATATTTCACCTAATATTGGTTAAAATAGAACGTCACTACTCCCATGAAAGGGAAAAATAAATTTGACTATTGATTTTGTGGCTCAAGACTGTGCAGGTATACATTTTTTTCTTCTTCACATTCGTATCTTGCAAATTCATGAATTTACTCACAGAACATGACAATATTATACATCAATTAAATTGCAAATATATACCATAAAAACCCACATTGTACACTCTTTATACAATGGCATTAGAAGAGAAGAAATAGTTTTAAAAAAATAATGATAAAATTGATCCGAAATTTCCAGTTGTAACTAACAGCATATAACTTAAGCCATGCACGTGGAAGAGTCTAAAGCAATGCTTGTATCTTATAGACGCATGTGTGAAAAATATGTTGTGGGGTTGTGAGGGGTAGCCGGTCTATAGGGGGCTTGGAGCCCCCAAGCCCCCTATTAATATATCATAATTTATTTATTAGCAAGGCTGCTCCAAAGCTTTACCAAACAAACTAACAAACTTGTTTTAATCATTTTTTTTGTACGGGAAGGGGGTTGAGGGCTGTTAGGCTAATCTAATTACCCCCAGTGTTGTATTCGTACATCTTTATTATCATTTTTAGTTTTGCTGGAGTGTGCTTACCGATATTTCTGAGGTTGTTGTGGAGAGCGACGGCGGCAATGACCATGATATTGCCTACCGTTCCGATGACGGCGATTGCGATGGTCCATATCTGAATGAAGGTGTTGATGCCCACCTGGTCGGCGTAGGGGTTGATGAACCTTGATGTGTCGTTCGAAGGCCACGTCGGAAGGTCCTGGGATCGAAATAGACGACGAAATTAGGAGTACAATGTAGGCATATGGGGGTTAGTTGGTCGCCTTATGAAGTCAGAACTCGCTCTATCAAGATATTGTACTTTGCTTCCCAAATGAATTGAAATGAAATGGAGTAGCACAAAATAATATTTGATAAGAATAGAACAATATAATTTAAATAGAATATAACATTAAAACGTGAAATAAAATATAGAACAAAGTAAAAAATGAATTAAGATCAAATAAAATAAACTGAAATGAACCAAAATGAAATAAAATAAAACGAAATAAAATAAAACAATATTAGATAGAATAACGTAAAATAAATTTAGAATGAAATAACATTAACATGATATAAAATAGAATTGAAATAGAATTAGCAAAGGATTGCCTAGTACCATGTGATAATCCTGGGTCAAGAATGACATAACTATATTTCAAACCACTCGTCCAAGGATGTAAGTACTGGACAAGGATCAAACCTATAGGACTTCTCTTATGAGGGTACATCAACTCATTACAGTGCTCTATCAAAGCGTTTTCAGCCTGTTTTTAATTCACGGCGCTCTTACAAGAAATGAATAGTTTCATGTCAACACAATCCCAAATCAATCCATTGATATTTATTTTGCATCACTCTGGACGAGCGCAGCGGTGACACCATTTCTCTTGTTCAGATCTCCATGCAGATTTTCCAGCTCTATTTACAGTTCTTTCATAGTGAAATATTACAGCCGCGTAGCGCAGTGCAATCCACTGAGGGGCCACCAGCATCGTGAGGGCACTGGTCTTCGATTAGGCCTAAAATAAAAACCTGTTGTATTGCCCTTTGGGTGCCAAAACATGGGTTGGTCGGTCGGAAAAGATTTTTTTTTGTTTTAACTTTTTTTTCTTCGCCCTCTTTGGGCCGATATTTTTCAGTTTTTAATGCTTTAATACATGTGTTTCAGAGTCATCATTCCATTCATATCTTTTTCACCTCATAATAATCCATGGTTTGCAATGTTGTGTTGAGACAACACTCTGTGCTGTCCTGCTGACGAAGTTGGTTTTCAACTACCTGTAAAACTTGCTAGCAATGTGAAGATTGTTTGGAATAATTCGATTTTATGCATTCATATCCTAAGTCAGACAAAATACATATTTTTTTATTCATTAATACAAAAAATTCAACAACAAAAAAACGGTTTAAAAAAAATAAAAAAAATAAAATGCCGACCGTAGATTTTCAGATTTTTGGGTCGGTCGCAAAGGGCAATACAACAAGTTTTTATTTTAGGCCTTATACGATGGCTCAGTGGTAGAGCAATGGTCTTGTAACCGGGAGATCCCGGGGTTCGAAACCAAATCGATGTACTCATTCCCTTTGGTAAGGCATTCAACCTCTTTACCAAGTCCCCAGATTGGACTTAAAGCCGCCGGTCCACTGCTTACTATAAAAACATGGCCTACCCGTGCTTTCTTAGCAGTCAGGTAAAAAGATCAAACCATTCAAATGTAAGTCAATGATAAACGGGAGAATAGGACGGGGTAATTTATATCTTCTATCGTGACAGTCATCATCATCTCTATCTCCAATACAATCATAATCATCATATCCATCATCATCTTCTTCTTCATCACCATCTCCATCATCATCCTATTTATCATCATCAACATCATAAATCTTCATCGTCATCGTCGTATCATCATCAACTTCTTCTTTTTTCTCTACTTCTTCTTCTTCTTCTTCTTCTTCTTCTTCTTCTTCTTCTTCTTCTTCTTCTTTTTTTTTTCTTCTTCTTCTTCTTCTTCTTCTTCGACTTCGTCTTCTTCTTCTGCTTCTTCTTTTTCTTTTTCTTCTTCTCTTCTTCTTCTTCTTCTTCTTCTTCTTCTTCTTCTTCTTCTTCTTCTTCTTCTTCTTCTTACGTCACTTAAAAAAAATAAGAAGGCAGCAAATAAAAAAAGGGGCGTTGGAAAGTGGTATGACGTACAATACGTCATTAAGAAAGCAAAGTACGACAGAGAAGGGAGGTATAGGAGAGACGATGTGAATAAACACGACAGTAAAGGAGGAAGAAAAACATACGACACATACGACACTATTATAGAAAGAGAGAGAGAGAGAAAGACAGAGAGAGACACACAGAGAAAAGGAAAGCCAAGATATAAGTCCAGGGGGGTGTTTCACCAACATCCTAAGTTGGACTTAAAAATTATGGAAAGCCATTAGCATCTTTGAAAACATTTTGTTAAAGTTATATTGAAAGACATTAATAATATTGTTTATTCAAAACATTCATATTTTCTATCATCAAGGAGATTTCATGTGCTGGATGTGGAATTTATAAAAAGTCAACAATACTTGAATTTCTGCTTTTGAATATATATCATTTTAAGACTCCAATGGCTGTCCATAATTTTTAAGTCCGACTTAGAGTTAAGTTCTACTTAGGATCTTTGTGAAACACCCCCCTGAACGAGGGAATGAGTGGAAAGTGACATTTTATGGGGATTGGATGCACATATTTTGATGCATAACAGTAACATGTTTCAAAGTCAATTACAATCATTACTGGACAAAGCCCTAAGGATGACACTTTATAAAACAATTTCTTTTTGTACGGAGAGTCATTATTTCTTATATTTTGTATATCAACATAAATATATACACACATAATAACAAAAAATCACTACTCACGGTCAGCTGTCCAACCATGACATTAGAATCAGTAATAATGTTATTCCAGGTTTTCAATCATTTCATCTGTCATCATCTCAATAATCAAGCCTACCCTCCTCCTTTTCATCAATGCCATATCATCGTCTCCCTCGTTATCTTCATCATCATCTCATCTCATCATCATCATCATCATCATCATCGCAATGGTCATCATCGTCTCATCTCATCATCATCATCATCGCAATGCTCATCATCATCGTCAACAAAAACGTCACTTTTCTTGCAAAAAATATCAACATGCGAAATAAACAAAGATAACAAACAAAATGAGTTACTCACAGTAAAATTAACATCCATGGTATCTAAATCAGCAGAAATGCTATCCCAGCTATCCAATCAGTTTGTTGCAAGCTTTGGGCAAAATCATGCATACGACACAAATGACATTGGTAGAAATGATATTGGCTATCACCGCGGGATCAAGGCGTTTGTAGCTCGTGCGCATTTAGAATAGATAGATTACAGAGCACCGCTGATGAAAGGAAAATTCAAGCAGTTTAATTGGAGTATTTGAATGACTATAGTATAGGGAGTTTGTTAGAGGGGAGAGGAGGAACAGAGGTTCCTCCCTCTCCCCTGTATATGCATAAACATATTCTCAGTATACATAATATACAGTATATATACATATAAACTACCTTCATGCGGGTTTCGGGTCATAAAACCTCTTTTCATTTTCATGATAATGACGTAGGAAAGTCAATTGAAGATTGACCAATAATCTTGTTTTCTTCGTAAGATATATAAGAATTTGTTGCATTTATCTTTAAGTGTGTGGGCACCTATTATTATGATTATAGGCTTTTACATCTTCCTCACTGGATTGCACGTCGTTGCTTGACATAATAGACATTATACACAAGGATTGTGCACTCAGGGTATATGCCTATAAAGAAGAGTAGCTCTCTATGTCAGTCTCAATTTTTTCAAATCATCGAACACTTTTAAGCCAGCAAAGACATAGGCCTAATTGATTTTTTTTTGCGAACGAGATTACCTTGAATAAAGTCACTATTACCCTGTTTACGCTTTCATTTTGTGTTTTTGTCTTTTATCCTGCCCCAAACTCAAATTGTGACATATTAGTTGATAATGCACAATTTTCATGTTAACAAAGCATGCACATAGATCAATTTGACACTCGCATGTAACGCTATTCAACATCATATCCTATGTTGCACAATATGTCTCATTGAATTGATGTGCAGAGTAGTACGGGTGCACCCAACCAATCTAAAGTTGCATGACTGAGATCAAGGCAATGAACATCTACCTATTTGAGCGTCTTAAGTTTGAAGAAAAAAATGCTGATAATCCATTATATTCATATCAACAAAGCATTAACATAGAATAAAACACTGGCATTTTACGCTCTTTAAGTTGGTTGGGGGTGGGGGGGTGGGGGGGGGGGGGGTAGAAGGACATGAATAAAAAGTCACCCTATTTTTTCAGGCGAACTTTTACTATAAAATACTCTGAAAAGAATGAATGAGCAAACAAATAAATAGATAAATAAATGAATAAAGTCAGAAAGAAAAAGAGAG
The DNA here is from genome assembly GCA_035222895.1 of Strongylocentrotus droebachiensis. Taxonomy (NCBI): domain Eukaryota; kingdom Metazoa; phylum Echinodermata; class Echinoidea; order Camarodonta; family Strongylocentrotidae; genus Strongylocentrotus; species Strongylocentrotus droebachiensis. Next base: position 66,090 of record JAVYIG010003029.1, read on the forward strand.
AAAGAAAGAAGTGATTGAATAAATAAAAAATATTGATGGATAAATTAAAAAAAGAAAACCATTTCATTTTAGCATATACCTTTAAGGCTGAAAATTGCTGCCAGTGGGCATGTTTTTTTTTCTTCTTTTCTTTGTAGGCAATATGTGCATAATGTATTAAGATGCGGCCAGCATGGATTCTGCTGGAGACCCCAAAATGTGTGAAATTTAGATTAAATCCGATCACACCAATTCAGCTCCACTTGCAAACAAATCTGGTGACCGTTAATTAATTAATTAATTAATACAATACACGGGCCAGCTGGATGTGCGTATTATAATCAACACAAAAAAGCTAACAAAAAGCCAACATTGGCATTGGCTGGAACAAAATGTATAAGGCGCTATGTCGTTTTTTCAACGGCTAGTTCAAAATTATCGAATTTTGTGGGGCCTCACAAATATTAGAAATGGTTATGTTACGCCGTCTCTGAACCGATCTCGATCAAATGAATATGATTTTGTCATTTAAATTGTATCCTTCAAATATGACTCTCAGTTTTTCATTATCTCACCTTACAATGTTTCGTGTTTCAAGTTTTCAGATCAGTGGCGTGCGGTGAATGATCTATGAATGGGCCATTTATAGGCATATTCTTCTCACTGGTCATTCTCTCCCTCGAGTTGTCATCTTCCTTTTGCCATTTGATTGAGGAGAAATGCCTATCTCAGCTAAGGCTGAGTCTCTGAACCGATCTCGATCAAACCAAGATGATTTAGTCATTTAAATTGTATTTTTGATTTATCATTATCGATTTACCAATAGAAGCCATTGGACTTCAAATATGACGCTCAGTTTTTCATTATCTCACCTTACAATGTTTCGTGTTTCAAGATTTCAGATCAGTGGCGTGCGGTGAATGATCTATGAATGGGCCATTTATAGGCATATTCTTCTCACTGGTCATTCTCTCCCTCGATTTGTCATCTTCCTTTTGCCATTTGATTGAGGAGAAGTGCCTATCGCAGGTTTAATATTTTCCTTCTGAAATCCGATTCGAGCGCGCACGCACACACCCACAAAACATTATTTTTTCAACATAAAGAAGCCAATTCAATATGCTGTAAACATTTTTATTTGATTTGATTAGATGCAATAATATATATATAAATTAAATAAATAAATGTCATACGGGATACGGATCATCCATCGTATAAGATCATCAACAATAATTATTGGGTGTACACGAACTTTCTACTGTACTTCAAGATGATTTGGATGCAACTTCATCCGTTTATTGGGCGGTAGGGAAAAAGAATATATTCTCGAAAATCACTTTTGATGAAAAAAAGTCTCTGTTGATGTGATGATGTTATAGAAATATGGCACCGTATGGGTTTTTCTTTATTGAGTTTCTTCTCTATCAAAGACACATGATACTTTAACCATAAGAATTGAGCAGATGAACAGGTTGATTATTATTTCATGTGCTCTAGATGTATAAATATATTAGTGGCATACGAATTAATAATCAGAGCAATTGGGCATGAAAAACGAGCCTTTGGAAATGTAAATAATATTTTGTCAAGTCAGTCAGAGCGAGTGATCAATGCCTTTCTGGTAGGCTTACATCCATTTTCAGATTGGCAAAGCAATTTGATTTTTTTAAAGCACCTCAACATCTTTTAAAAATTGCATGATTTCAAACTCTGCATCATCGCCACCATCAATGGTTTATTAATATAATTTTCAAAAAGTTTTTTTTGTGTGTAGGCTTCCCCGAACAAATTTCAATGTTAATACCAATAAATAAAGGCATATCATTAATATATGACGTCAAAATATACGGAGAAACACAAGGGCGTCAACTCGAAATAAATTAAAATTGGTTAATGTCAAATTCATATATTGGCTCCCAGAAGACTATTAATTAAATTTATTAAATCAAATGTTGGCAAACTGTTTTAATATCTACATGGTAATCCTCAACGTTCATTTAAACGAATTAGTTTGAGAGCATTTTTCATGTTCTTACACGCCGTTCAACTATGAGACAGAAATTGCTACATCGCGATGTCCTTCCTGGCCTATATCTTGCTATTGTTCGAAAAATTGATAACCAGGTTTATATTTCAGCTCTCCCGCTGTATAAATAACTATTGATTTTGAAAGTTAAATATAATGCAATTGGTCTGCTTCCATTTCGTGTAAAAAAAGTTGTAATAAGTATTCTAGATTTCATGAACCTGATTATTGAGATAAAGTATGAGCATTATGAAGAGAGAGGCCTTGGTAGAGGAGTGAGAGAGAAGGAGAGGGAGGGGCGAGGAAAGAGGAGAGAAGAAAAGGGAGGGGCGAGGAAAGAGGAGAGAAGAAGAGGGAGGGGCGAGGAAAGAGGAGAGAAGAAGAGGGAGGGGCGAGGGAAGAGGAGAGAAGGTGAGATGGAAAGAGGGAAAATGGAGAGATGGAGAGATAAACAGAGAGAGGCAGAGAGAGAGAGAGAGAGAGAGAGAGAGAAAGAGAGAGAGAGATGGACGGGGAAGAAACAAAGGAACGAGAAAAGAAAAACAGAAAGAGAGAGAGAGAGAGAGAGAGAGAGAGAAAGAGAGAGAGAGATGGACGGGGAAGAAACAAAGGAACGAGAAAAGAAAAACAGAAATGGAGAGAGAGAGAGAGAGAGAGAAAGAGAGAGAGAGATGGACGGGGAAGAAACAAAGGAACGAGAAAAGAAAAACAGAAAGAGAGAGAGAGAGAGAGAAAGAAAGAGAGAGATGGACGGGGAAGAAACAAAGGAACGAGAAAAGAAAAACAGAGAGAGAGAGAGAGAGGGAGAGAGAGAGAGAGAAATAGACAGACATGCAGGCAGACAGGGACTGAAAGAAAGAGGAGAAGAAAGATAGAATTTCAGAGATAGAGGGTCGCCGAGAGAAGATAATACAGAGGGAAGAGTAGAGAGGGCGGAATGAGAGATGACTAGTATGATAGAGAGAATCAGAGAGAAAGAGAGGTAATGTTTAACAATTAACCACGTTGTATATAATGCAATCGAAGTACATTGCTGAAATGACACAAATTTAGAATGAAAGCAATTAGAGAGATGGATGTACCATAAAGCACAAGTTACAAGTCATGCTCAGCAATTAGTAATACACTTACCGTCCCTCGCACCACCAAACAGATAGGAGATAAAAAAAATATATTAAAAAGGGCTTTTTTAGTTACCGCCCCCAAGATAAGGAACCCCCTAACCCTTCAATTAAAGAATCGCCAATCTCTCATAACACTCAAGAAGTTTATCCAGATACATTTGTTCTAGCTTTGTGTCTCTGGATCGCTTTATAAAGTGATGAATGAAAAATATGTTATTATCATTATTATTAGGTAAATGCGTGGTTTGTTGTCATCATAAAATTGCTCAATAATCTGAATGCAAAAAAGAGAACATTTTCTTATCAAGTATTTCAGGTTTGGCAATTCATTAACGCTGGTATTTTGATGATAAAGCCCAGGCTATCTATCTATCTGATAAAGCCCAGGCTATAGCATATCTGTACTGAGCCTTCATCATGCAATGTTGCACAAAACAATATGCTTTCTCTTTGGTCTATTCATGTTTTTTAATGTAAGGACGTTACATTTCTATGGATTTTCATACAGTTCCTTTCTATTATTGAAATATCAACCCCCCCCCCCCCCGCTGTCCATGTATTTGCTCTGTTATACGCTTCTGTTTTCTTTTTCTTTTGGTTGGGTTTTTAAGGCTGTCCAATCAGAAACGATTATTTCCGCCTTCAGGTGGCGGATATCTAGGCGTGGCAAAACCGAATCGTGCCCCCCTCCGAAAAAACATACTGAAGGCATAATTTGTCATTCCTGGTTATTGTTATCTTTACTCTTACATTCATTATTATCTATGTTACACTATAGATTTGAAATTTGTTATCCAATGTATAAACTAAAATTGAGAATGATCCTATCTGTTTGGATTGAAATCAATAAAGTTTGAATTTGAATTTGAACTATACAACAAATATACAAAATAGAAAATAACCCCACACCCATTGTGTTTTGATGCCCCCCCCCCCCCCCCGCCGCTTTAAACTCACAAGGCACCATCGAATGGACAAAGATGTAATACTAGTTTGGGGGAAAAGGGGGGCGGCGCTTGTAAGAAAAACTTGGAATACATTAAAAGTATTTATGTTCCTTTTTTTCCTAGATAACTAGCTCTTGAAATATTTTGCTTCTCTTTTGTTTCTGTGTTTATCCTCTTTTGGGGGGGCATGTCAAAACTTCCTTGAAGTGTCCTCCCTCCCCCCCCCTTATCTTGATTTTTTTTAAAAACTTGTCAGATATATATTTTTCTAGCATTTCAAAATATGATTTTCTTCCGTTTTCTTCTCAGAATTTCTCGGAAGTTTGCACCCTTTCTCTCTCTCTCTCTCTCTCTCTCTCTCTCTCTCTCTCTCTCTCTCTCTCATTCCCTCTCTTTCTCTCTTAGTTTTTACAGAGTCTTGGATCCACCTCTGCGCTCTTTTACCACCCCCTCCTTTTATTTTCGTTCTCTTATATCTTAATTCCTTCTTACGTGACTTTTGAGTCTTTTTCTGAATGCTCCACTGTTAACAGTATACGTGCCCTGTACTTAATCGAATGACCAGTTGATCATGTAAATGTATTTGTTACCGATTGAAGGCCGTGCCGCACTTGATTAAATAATCAGATTTTAAAAAATCAGACCCTCCAATGTTCTTTTATCAGACTTAAAGGTAAGATGGAGTTCTTGGGAGAGGCGAAAAATAATTTGTGAGCGTTATCATTATTATTATACAAGTGTGGAAGAATATCAGAGAAAAAAAAAAGTTCCCTTAAAAGCATGGCTCTTCAAATGCCTTCATATTCTAAATATGACTAGTAACAGCATAAAAATCATATACTGGCGTAATGAGCAAAATCGTTTGGGGGACACAAGAACAATCTGCATCACCACCACTCTTAATATATGTTATATGCAGGCCCCGCGAAACATTTTTCAAATTGGAGTATTAACGATCAAGTAGAGCGTAGCGAAGGTGGCGTGGGGTCGAGGGGCTTTGCCCCGGCGGGGATCAAGGGGCGGAGCCACCGGAAGCTCAGGGGTATTAGGCATTTAATTGTGGTCAGATATGCGTATTTAGATACCTTATTTATAACACTGGCAGGTCACTAATTGGCGTGGGGTCCAGGGGGCGGAGCCCCCAGAAGCTCAGGGTTCCGAAAAACATACTGAAGGTATAATTTGTAATTCCTGGTTATTGTTATTTTTACTCTTACATTCAATTATTTATGTTACACTATAGATTTGAAATTTGTTATCCAATGCATAAACAAAAATTGAGAATGATCCTATCTGTTTGGATTGAAATCAATAAAGTTTGAATTTGAATTTGAACTACAACAAATATACAAAATAGAAAATAACCCCACACCCATTGTGTTTTGATGCCCCCCCCCCGCCGCTTTAAACTCACAAGGCACCACCGAATGGACAAAGATGTAATACTAGTTTGGGGGTGAAGGGGGGGGGGGGGGGGCTTGTAAGAGAAACTTGGAATACATTAAAAGTATTTATGTTCCTTTTTTCCTAGATAACTAGCTCTTGAAATATTTTGCTTCTCTTTTTTTTCTTTGTTTATCCTCTTTTTCGGGGGCATGTGAGAACTTCCTTGAAGTGTCCTCCCTCCCCCCCCCTTATTTTGCTTTTTTTTTTAACTTGTCAGATATTTTTTTCTCCGTTTTCTTCTCAGAATTTCTCGGAAGTTTGCATCCTCCCTCCCTCTCTCTCTCTCTCTCTCACTCTATCTCTCTCTCTCTCTCTCTCTCTCTCTCTCTCTCTCTCTCTCTCTCTCTCTCATTCCCTCTTAGTTTTTACAGACTCTTGGATCCACCTCTGCGCTCTTTTACCACCCCCTCCTTTTATTTTCGTTCTCTTATATCTTAATTCCTTCTTACGTGACTTTTGAGTCTTTTTCTGAATGCTCCACTATACGTGCCCTGTACTTAATCGAATGACCAGTTGATCATGTAAATGTATTTGTTACCGATTGAAGGCCGTGCCGCACTTGATTAAATAATCAGATTTTAAAAAATCAGACCCTCCAATGTTCATTTATCAGACTTAAAGGTAGGATGGAGTTCTTGGGAGAGGTGTAAAATAATTCGTGAGCGTTATCATTATTATTATACAAGTGTGGAAGAATATCAGAGAAAAAAAAAAGTTCCCTTAAAAACATGGCTCTTCAAATGCCTTCATATTCTAAATATGACAAGTAACAGCATAAAAATCTTAAACTGGCGTAATGAGCAAAAACGTTGGGGGACACAAGAAAAATCTGAATCATCACCACTCTTATTTGTTAAATGCTAGCCCCGCGGAACGTTTTTTTTAACTTGGAGTATTAACGATCAAGTAGAGCGTAGCGAGCGAAGTGAAGGTGGCGTGGGGTCGAGGGGCTTTGCCCCGGCGGGGATCAAGGGGCGGAGCCACCGGAAGCTCAGGGGTATTAGGCATTTAATTGTGGTCAGATATGCGTATTTAGATACCTTATTTATAACACTGGCAGGTCACTAATTGGCGTGGGGTCCAGGGGGCGGAGCCCCCGGAAGCTCGGGGTTTTTAGGCATTTCATTATGGTCAGATGAACATTCAGGGGCCCACCTGAGGGCCCTTGGTAGGGTCTAGGGGACACAGACCCCGGAAGCTCAGGGGTTTTAGATATTTAATTACGGTCATAATATGTGCATCCAGGGGCACATCTTAGGTCCCTTTGTGGGTTCAGGAGCGGAGTCCACCTATTATGACACTGGCAGGTCACTATTCTTTCTTTCTTTCTCCTTTTTTCTTTTTAACATACTTTTTCAAAAAAAGTGAGGAGGGCTCGAGCCCCGCTAGCCCCGCCGTTCTGCAAGCCCTGTCATGAAGGCTTCTAAATAAGCATTTATTTTGCGTAACTGTATATTTAGGAATTTGTAATTTTCCAACAAACGCATAAACAAGTATAATTTACAACAAATTGAGAAGAAATCCCGGAAAATCATGTCATTTCAGCAACATTTGTAAAATCACTGGAGGTATCGAATTAGAAATAAACCACGTTTGATTTGATTTTTTTTTTTTTTTTTTTTTTTTTTGGGGGGGGGTGGCAACTACAAACTGCCTCTGACCGCCTTTTCTTGCTTTCCTGTTTCTTTCTTCATTCTCTTCTCTTTTTTTTCATCCTCTATTCTTGCTATATTCTGAAAAGTGTGTCACAACCACGATACGTCATGGTCCATAACGAGTGACAAAATGGCTACGACTTTCGCCATCATCTATTTAAACCCGTATACTCGATACAAATTGTAAGAGCGCCGTTCCTTTTATCATGACAAAAAAAAAAATCTCGGTCAAGATCATTCCAGTTCTTCTAATTGAGTTTTGCAAGATGCGGTCAATGCGAACAAGAGAGGATCTAATCCTTTATTCGATTCCAGTTGAGAATTATCTGTTTCTTATCCTGCATAGTCCGGCTAACATCGCTAAACATCAATTGGAATTATGTTGTAATTTTGAACTGCCATGAAAAGTCCAGAAAATGAGGATAGCTTCTTTTGTGGCATCATCTCCTCTTGCAAGTCATCCGCATTTACAATGAAGGTTGGTTAAAATGTATAGTGGCGGATCAAAACTTGATATGTAAGGGGTGTGTGTATTGTGTAGGCGTCTCCGCGAATCTTTGAGTGGGGTGGGGGAAGATGGTATAGTAGTGACGGCGCAGAATTTACCAAGGCATCTCCGTATGCGGTCAACGCGCTGCAAGTATTGTTGCCCTTTTCTCTGGTCCTGTAAAGGGGAGGGGCGCACCGGGCGCACCTTGGGTTCCGCCATGTACTGGAGTCGCTAATGACGTCATTTGGTTGTGTTATACAATCTAGGTGGAAGGTATAATTTTGCTTGTGATGAGGGCGCCTTCTGTAATTTCGGTCTAACAGTGTGAGCAGAGAATAAGATCGAGACTAAGAAGCCGGGGATGAGACATATGAAGTTTAAGATGAAATTTATGATTGAGATGAAAGGATAATCATGGAGAAATATGTCAATTTCTCCCTGAAATGAATTTAAACAGTAACATATACGGATTCCCACATTGAAATTATTTAAATCATTCAACTCGTAGCAGTTACCAAAACAATCAAATATAATATATATTAAATGGCAACATTTGACGTTATTTTCGACTTCTTCAGCATGTTCAGAGTCTGAAAAATATAAGTGTTTATTAAATGAACTAATGTAAAAGATAACTCCAAAATTCAAAAATTTTACACAAATATTTTATACCGCCCTGCCATTTTATATATTCGAATTAGTTACAAATAAATCGCTCTTCTTCTGGAATGGCACCGCATTGCAATGGAAGTAGACTCAAGGCTTTCAGTCATTTTAACTTTTTATCATGTTTAATGTGTAATTCCTAGCTTTTTGGATTAAAAACAATTTAGGAGCCGGTGCTAACCCTAGTATTTGTAAGAATAAATAGAATAAGTTCCTAATTCAATATAAGATTTAGAACAATTCTAATGGAAGTCGTACCCCCTCTAAACATCGAGTGATGCCATCTCCATAAATATTATTCCATATGAGATGCACAAACTTCTCTCTTTATTGTGTCACATGATTTGACCAAAGTTTCATTACCCCCCTCCCCCCTCCTAAAAAAGGGCGGTCATAGTAAAAGGTATAACATTTTAAGCCATCTGTCTCAAGGGGTTTTTCTTCTTGTTAAATGTACTAGAAAGTTTAAATTATGCTAGGGAGACCAATTCAAAACCAATTGAAATGAAGCACATGGCACAAAATTGTTTTAATAAGGTTTCAATTATGCATATTAAAACTTTATTCGTTCACTTTAAATAACAAAGTAAAATTTGATTCAAAAGCATGTCAAGTATCTTAAAATGCAAGAGAAATAAAACGGTAATACAATTTTAAAGCTTATACTATGGAGATGCATGCTACTAACTATATACATAAAACGAAAATATGCGAAGAATTGTAACACTTATTTGTAACACTGGTCACTAATTGGCGTGGGGTCCAGGGGGCGGAGCCCCCAGAAGCTCAGGGTTCCGAAAAACATACTGAAGGTATAATTTGTCATTCCTGGTTATTGTTATCTTTACTCTTACATTCAATTATTTATGTTACACTATAGATTTGAAATTTGTTATCCAATGCATAAACAAAAATTGAGAATGATCCTATCTGTTTGGATTGAAATCAATAAAGTTTGAATTTGAATTTGAACTACAACAAATATACAAAATAGAAAATAACCCCACACCCATTGTGTTTTGATGCCCCCCCCCCCCCGCCGCTTTAAACTCACAAGGCACCACCGAATGGACAAAGATGTAATACTAGTTTGGGTGTGAAGGGGGGGGGGGGGGGGGGCTTGTAAGAGAAACTTGGAATACATTAAAAGTATTTATGTTCCTTTTTTTTTCCTAGATAACTAGCTCTTGAAATATTTTGCTTCTCTTTTTTTTTCTTTGTTTATCATCTTTTTGGGGGGCATGTGAGAACTTCCTTGAAGTGTCCTCCCTCCCCCCCCCCTTATTTTGCTTGTTTTTTTTAGCTTGTCAGATATTTTTTTCTTCTAGCATTTCAAAATATGATTTTCTTCCGTTTTCTTCTCAGAATTTCTCGGAAGTTTGCATCCTCCCCCTCTCTCTCTCTATCTCTCTCTCTCTCTCTCTCTCTCCCTCTCTCTCTCTCTCTCTCTCTCTCTCTCTCTCTCTCTCTCTCTCTCATTCCCTCTTAGTTTTTACAGACTCTTGGATCCACCTCTGCGCGCTTTTACCACCCCTCCTTTTATTTTCGTTCTCTTATATCTTAATTCCTTCTTACGTGACTTTTGAGTCTTTTTCTGAATGCTCCACTGTTAACAGTATACGTGCCCTGTACTTAATCGAATGACCAGTTGATCATGTAAATGTATTTGTTACCGATTGAAGGCCGTGCCGCACTTGATTAAATAATCAGATTAAAAAAAATCAGACCCTCCAATGTTCTTTTATCACACTTAAAGGTAAGATGGAGTTTTTGGGAGAGGTGAAAAATAATTCGTGAGCGTTATCATTATTATTATACAAGTGTGGAAGGTAAGGTAACCGTATGAAGAATTAGAAGTCGTACCCCCTCTAAACATCGAGTGATGCCATCTCCATAAATATTATTCCATATGAGATGCACAAACTACTCTCTTTATTGTGTCACATGATTTGACCAAAGTTTCATTACCCGCCCCCCCCCCCCCTCCTAAAAAAGGGCAGTCATAGTAAAAGGTATAACATTTTAAGCCATCTGTCTCAAGGGGTTTTTCTTCTTGTTAAATGTACTAGAAAGTTTAAAGTATGCTAGGGAGACCAATTCAAAACCAATTGAAATGAAGCACATGGCACAAAATTGTTTTAATAAGGTTTCAATTATGCATATTAAAACTTTATTCGTTCACTTTAAATAACAAAGTAAAATTTGATTCAAAAGCATGTCAAGTATCTTAAAATGCAAGGGAAATAAAACGGTAATACAATGTTAAAGCTTATACTATGGATATGCATGCTACTAACTATATACATAAAAACGAAAATATGCGAAAGAATAAATAAAGTTAATAAAACGGTGGGCAAACAAATCAATGAAAAAAGAAACAAAAGAATCTTTTCACATATCACAGTGCATAAAATGTGTGTATTATTGCTCACAGCATCACTACACTAAAGCTTTATATTTGACTTGAATACTGCACACTTTTACTCTGTTGATCTACACTGTTGCAGTGAACCTCTGCAATATGTGAGAAAGAAATGCTTGTTTTTAAACTAGACTCGCAAAACAGTAAAAGGTGATAGTTAAAATGATATCAACTACAGATTTCACAAAATTGATTGTAAAAATTGATTGTAAAACTTGATTGTAAAAAGGGATGCTTAACAAGGGCAAATATGTTAATAATTATTTTCCTTCAAATTCACAAATCCCTGCATGCTGCAGTTCATAGTATAGATATGATATTAAACCCCATTAAACTGATAAAGAAAAGAACTGCAAAAAGTGTGCTCCCCCAAAAAACAAATGCCCTTAAAAACTATCACAGAACTTTAGGAATAGACTGTAGTACACATAGTACTTTGTGGGATTAAATTGTAGTAAATCTGCACGTGTAGTACTTTGTGGGACAGAAGTATAAAATGTTGCAAAATTCTATCGTATAAAATGATGTAAACCTCAGATCAATTATGATCATCATTATCATGTTCATCTCCATGTCACGCATATACACCTCATAAACTACGTAGATGTGCAAATGAACTGCACTCTCGATTTCCATTCACATCATAGAACAAAAGTAGTTGAGAAACAAGAAAATATTCCTATATTTACTGGGTACATGTAATTCAACTCCAGATTATTTCCATTTTAATCCAAAAATATACCAACGTGGTTTTACACTGGTCAGTTAACATAACGATGTAGGACATTAAAATCCAGGAATCACCTGACAAAACTTATCTGTTGGACGGAAATTCTATTGCCAGGTCATTCACATCAGAAAGTGAGAATAAAAGGTTGTCCTTTTTCATTTATTGGAAGTGAAATCTAAATACAATAGCCCCATCAACGGTAAGTGACAACATAGTCAGAGGAAGAATGTACTCCTCATTCTAATGGATGTTTTCTGCTAAAAATGATGTAATGATAGACTTAACATGACCTCTATAATATATCGACTGTTTGGAGCCATAAGGACATTCACTCAATATATTTAAACATATTGTTAACATCTTTCTGAATCTGAACAGATGTGTCCAGTATAGAAGTGATTCCATCTCAAAATGTACATATCAAGACAAATTCTTATGTTAGATTATTAAGGAGTAAACTGATGGCATGTATCTTCTTTACACCTCAGTAGTGGAATTACACATTTAAGGACTACACCTTGCCCCCAATACACCCATTCAATTTATAAATTGCATAGACACCAAACAAAATAATTTGCCAACCTATTCAAAAAATTAGGAGGGAGAAATAGAAATGAAAAACAAATAATCAGTAATAATCTATCTTCAAGCTAAAAGAAATGTTCACAATTTAATGCAAACTCTACTTTACAAACAAAAATGAGAGCATGATATCGTAATACTATGCCTTTCATATAAATTTAGATTGTTTTATTTTCCCCTCTATTATAACACACTTGTATTTTCTATGCATCTCTAATGCTCTAGCAGTTTTATAATTCTTTACAATAAATCTCTCTCAAACCCTTGCCTCATTTATTTGGCTTCTCATTTGTCTATTGTACAATAATATACACAGATACAATACAAATACCAGAGACAAAAAGGCATTTTTGCAATGCTAACTTGGCGCAGTTCGTTTTCAAAATGTACAAATAATTTACAAGTAGGCAAGTTCAAGGTGTTTAGTCCCATATGTTACCAACCACATCAAAACTTAAACTTAGTATATCTGATGATTAATGCTTAGATGAAGGATTAGACCAAATATCAAGGGAAATGTTATTAATGTTTTTTGAAATGTTTACTTGTTTAAATCACAAGATCGCAATAGAGAATCTTCCTGTGTCGCTCATTTCATTGGCGATTCCATGTAACATGTCCTGTATGACATATGTCCTCTTTCAACATACAAATTGTATTTCCTCCAAAAAAGAATAATTTTTTGATATGACCATTGAATAATGGTGCTTTCTTGTATCACTACCATTTGCCATAGTCACATCAAACATGTTGTCATTTATGGATGAAATATATATGAATACATGTTCAATTGTTGTACAGCACATAATGCATTGAATCACCCAAATAACCAACTCTGACAGTGCATCCATTCCCCTGTGTGTGAGCAGAGTTCTTCGCCTAGCAGACAAAGTTAACTATGTTCATAATTCCATGATAATTGGTAACCTATGGGACACAAAAAGACTGAATGCCTTGAACTCGCCCAGTGAGCTTCTGGAGGTACCACTCTGTGAACACAGAATCCCTTATCATACAATGGAAGATATAATGGTACATGTATCTAGTACATTTTTCAACACATTAAGTATTCATAACACGGTCTCAACTACTTCCGCAAAAATAAACTCTGGGGCAAGTTAAATACCCTATATGGTACATGTACATCACATAGAAATGTTTGGATTATGTACTTCATTAGCATAATGTTCGGACATATCAAAAGTCGAGGAACGAGGATATTTAACTTGCCTTAAGTTAATTTTTTTGATGTTTTTGCGACCATGTTCTATTAGTACTTCATGTTTGGTAAATGAATTACCCATATCACTCTTTAATAACCAAGTATGTTTTCAGTACTCTAAAAACTCTTGGAAAATGATAATTGCTTACGGAACATGCATCTGATTTGAAATGAAAGTACTGATTTCAACTTCTTTATTTGATTCAACATAAATTTATCATAAATGCATAGATTGAGAAAACAGCTCACCTTTTTATAGCACACATATTTCTTTTCTGCCTTGCGCTACTTCTACAGATTTGGAAATATCATGAAGCAGTGGCCAAGCTTCGAACACTGTTCAAATTGTTTGGTTTCTCCATTGATGGTGCATTAATGCATGTTCACATGGACTAAACCCAATTTCAAAATAAATGCTCTTAAAGCCTTTTTGTACTACCTTATGCTTTACATACGCATTAGGCACTACACTACATTAGTGGAAGAAAGAAATAGAGGGAAAAATTCAACTAAAACAAAAAGGGAAAGAAAATATAATATCCTCCTAAACAGAGAATTGTGAATATATGAATGATTCTTGGAATTCTTAACGATTCATTCTTTCTATGAATTAAACTAAAATGTTTTTTTTTTAATGCAAAGGCAAAACTAACAACTATAGGAGACACTATGAGTAACACCACAACATTGAAGAAGAATACATTTTCTACCATTTTCATTGGAGGATCTCTTTGCTATGTTATGCAGATATTAACCTATTGGGGGAGGGGAACCCATACTATTTTTTCTAAAGGTAAGGAGAAGAGTATACAAAAACTTCCAGCCACATCTGATGTTCATAGTCCTTTTGCTGGTTGAAATTCATGAAGGTCTTAAGCGATAACATTTCTTGCTGTGAAAAACGCCGTATACATGATTTAGCCATGAATATAAAAGAGAAAGGATCTGACTCTAAACAATATAAAGCATCAGCATGCAATACTTTCCTATAGTAATATTACACACCGGTCATAAACACACGATTAGAACAAGTAGAAATTTATCAGGCAATAAACAGATATTACAGATTTCTACAATATTTCCTGATCTACATAATAATAATATTTCAATTAAAATAAAGTAATTTTTTTCTCAATTGGTTGACACAATCAAAAAATTAGTTTAAATCATTAGTACTATCAAAAGACTGCATTTAACTAAGAAAGGCACTTTATCATTCAAAACATATATAAAATCAACATAAATACGATGAATAATTAAGTAAACAACTAATTATTCTTTCCGTAATCATATTTTGTACTGCATTTTTTACAAATTGTTTTAGCTTTGAGGGGGAGTGGGTTATACTAGTAGTCTTAATGAAAAGCATGTTTCAGATTTCATGTACCGGTACATGTGTACCGGTACTCATTTTTTACTTCTTAAAAAGAACACATTTGGAACTCAAGTTTGTTTAAAACCTATGTTTACATGTTATCTAATAGCAGCTACGAACACCTTCCAAATGATTTGTGAACTTGAGACTCAAAGAACTGAATGCTATCCAAACACTATCCACCTTCATACCCCATTATTAAACAAACAATATACAGAAAACACATTGCACTTGTCAACAATTCTCACCTTTTATTTTTTCATAATCAATGCGGCATGCTACTTCTAAGGGAGGAATCACTATCATGATTGATTATCATTAAGGAAGCCATTATAAGAAGCAGCAATTCTAGTCATCTGCGTAGTAAAGTATTATATCAATAACAGACAGAGATTAGGTTATTTTGAAAGCTTTTTTTCTCTTTCATTTTTTACACACCATGCTGATTTTTAGATTTTCCTAGCATTTCTTGATTTTTTTGGTATTTTTTCACAGCAGTATATTTAAAAAGTACTTCAAACTCCCCTCCTCTTCTTCAAAATCTAGTACACATATTTACAAACAGATGCCCCCATTTGACCGTTAGTACATGTATATTCAAGTACAAGTTGTTATCAATCATATAAAATGTCAGTTAGTATATCTACATCATAGGCTTATTTAGGAGTTGTTTTTAAAATAAAATAATTAGTACAATATATGAATCACAAAAATTCAAAAATAGTAGAAAAACAAAACATACAATCATGCAGTTAAAAAAAAAGCATTAATTATCATATATATACAGCCATTTGAAAATACATGAGTATAAAGTAGTTTTTGCACAGATTTTTGCATTCAATCCTCTATAACAGAAATGAAGAAAAAGTGAGAGAATATTACTGAATAGAGACAACAAAGTTGTCAGCACCATTTTCTTAAAACGATATTCAATGAAATAACAATTGAATTGTGACCTTTTTTCTGTTTCAAAATGGCATACTTTACCCATAGACTACTGATACTGTCATTCTCATAGGCATGATACAGGAGCATTCTGGTTCCTACAGGCAATGGCTTAACATGGAGGATTTTTAGGGTAAATTATGGAAGAAATTAATCAGGCAAATCCAACCTATTTTGTCCCATACATTACGATTTTGCATAAGATATTTTAGTACATAACACTGTACCAGATGCCTGACTGTATTAACATGCCAAGTCTCCCATTACCATAGATTTAATACTGGATTCACCAGGTTCACGCAGGCAATGGGTCACCTTTGCATTCGGTGTGGATCGAGATTCTGCCACACTGTTAGGAGTATTGTATTCCATACACGCTGTATGTGTGAAGGACTATGACTGTGGTGTGGCAGTCCACTGTTTCTTCCATTGGTCAAGTACAGATGGTAAAGGGTTAAGTTGACAGCCCTCTCAGGGCATATTTCACAGGAAATAGTACTTTTGATGTTGATGACATGTATGTACATGTACATATTCTAAATATCCTTGGTAAAGTATGGGACATGACATGTTCAAATACCTTGGACTTGCTGCTGTCTAATGACATTCTTAACATGGGGTATCAGAACTACAACATTTCTGAAGACCATTATGATGACTGCCCGCAAGAATGCTTCAAGAGATTTCTATTGTGGCAGTAATGGCCTCTTGCCGATCATTCGTGTTGGGGAGGATGCAGAGCTCCACCTTCTCAGGTTGCAGTCTCTTTGTTCAAGGAGCACCGTTATCTCTGGGATGCACTTCTGCTCCAGGATGAGGGTCAAATGGTCTTGACCTCTGACCTCTTCTCCTCCAAAGGTTTTGACCTTTTCTGGTTGATCTTTGGACTCTATTCTTGTCATCGAACTGGAACGTGACTGGCAGCATCAAACACCATTGCACAGGTGGCAAATAATGCTACATGTATGTCGCTATCTTCCTCGATAGTAGTGCCAGTTCTGCCAGTTTTACCCCTCTTCTTCATTCAAAATTGAGCATACATGCAACCATTTAAGGCAAGATGGCGTCTTTTGATTGCCCATTGCTTCCACGCAGTACATCTTTGTCACCTCACTGGCTTTCTGGTCATCCAACTGATGCTTCTGACAAATACAGAGTCTCTCATCTTCTTATGATGTTCAAAATTTATTCAAGGTGCGATCATAACTCTAGGAATCAAAAACAGATCCATTTGTCTACACATTTCGTGGACTATCACTTTATATTATTAATAAACTTTAGATGGTTGTTGCTAGAAGGATATCTCACAACTCTCACACTTAACCCAAAGTCCTTTCCTAGAGTGCATTGAAGAAACATTTTGTGTCTTCAAAACATTTTCCTTGGCATTATCGCATGCAGTACAACAAAACCAGGAGGTGGTATCCGAACAATTAGTCAATTTACAAATTAGAAATTAAAAAAAGAACTATCCACAGACTACGAGGTACAACTCATTTTATATTGTAGGTGGGGTTTTTAAAGACGGACGTGGACGGCTTATAGATGGGGTTCTCGCCCCCCTCCCAAGTGGCGTTGGCCCGCTCCTTCTCAAAGTTCTGGAACTCTCTCCTGTCGTGAATGTATGTGAGGAGACGCCAGATGAGGAGGAGCGCTAAGCCAACCAGGAAGACTCCTATGATGATACCAAGGATGACCCATAACATCTCAGGTGCTCCAGGACAAACTGCAAGACAAGACGAGAAGACAAGAAAGGTATGGTTATGAGTTAGTGTTTTCATGGAAATTATCTAAAGTTGAAATCAAAATAACTGATTGTCTAATAAATGATATTCTGAAATATTAAGTGGGTTGTGTAAACCAACAAACAAGATCTAACAAGAATATGCACATGTGGGACAAAGTACATGTACATGTCTTTGCATACTTGCATCAATCACTTCAGATGACCTCAAGTGGTTTTGTTTCCATCTTAGCTAATTTCTATTAAATCAGTTCTGCAATATAATGTATTGGTACATTTTAGCACCCAGTCTTAATAGTTTGCAATCTGTAAGAATCTTCCATTTCATCACTAGTTGGACTCAAGAACTACATATAGTCAGAAGATGCAGTTCTGAGAATGGCTAAAATATATACTGTTTGCAAGTTTCAGAAAACTCAGAATATTAAGGTATAGTGATGTAAGAGGAAAGAGAGGAGATGAGGAGAATGGGAGTATATAATAGTGATGAAGATTATTGTTTTACCGTATAGACATATTAGAAGAAACAGATTTACTTTTAAGTAGACAGAAAGTATTAAGTGCGAAAGGGACGGTGAGAGGGGGAGGATGGGGGGGGGGGGTAGAGAGAGAGAGAGAAAGAGAAAGAACATGTGTATGTTTGTGTGTGTGTGAGAGAGAGAGACCATGTGACATGATTTAGAAAGAGCAATAGAAGAAGGAACAGAGATACAAAAAAATGGAGGAAGAGAACTAGAAAAAAAGGATCTACAATAGATAGCAAAAGAGTGTGAGAAAAAAGAAGAAAGGATGATTAAAAACAGAAGGTATGGTGAAGAGAGAGTGAGGGAAAAAGAGAGTGAGGGAAAGGGAGAGAGAGAGACAGAGAGAACATACTTAATATGAGTTTTGTTCATACTTACTTTTGTCTTCTTGTACTTCTATGTAATAGGTTCCATTTGGAAGGATTTCATAGGTAAAGATAACATAGCACTCATCATCGTCTGTAAATCTACACTCCTGATGACCTGTCACAAAGAAAAGGGTATTAAACATGTAATAGGTTCCATTTGGAAGGATTTCATAGGTAAAGATAACATAGCACTCATCATCATCTATAAATCTACACTCCTGATGACCTGTCACAAAGAAAAGGGTATTAAACATGTTACATAACCAGTTATCAACATGTGACCAATCACCAACAAGAAGGATTCTTTGTACACATTAGGGTTTGCCCAAGTATACTGTTGGGTCTAGAAACCTATCCGAGCTCCAGGCTTTGGCAATCTTTCAAGCTTCATGTTGTTATATTTGTGTAAGAAACAAGCATGCTTTTTGCTACAAAGCCATGCAAGACTAGTTGTGTTAGTGTGACTGTGTCTTTGCGTGTGAGTGACAAAATTTGTAACTTGTATGTATGATTATGTGGATGAAGTTTTATTTCTTTCAAACACATACAGAGGTGGTGTATGATTGTGTTTAAGTTGAGTTTTCATTAAAATAATAAGCAAGATCATGGTGCCAAAGGGTTTTGGGTTGGAAGTTTATTGGTTGCCCAAGCAATGATAATAAGGATGTGTGCATGTCTACCCCTTAAATTTGTTTCACCTAATATCGGTACAAAGGTGCTGTGGGTTTTTAGTGTACATTGGGTGTGACTCCAGTTTAAATATGAACAACATGTAACATTCTCTCTCAGGGACATATGTACGGATCACGGCTACAAATGTTGACCAATCAAAATGAAAACAGACCCCAGGATATGAAACCCCACAAATATAAGATGAAGCTTGAAAGCCTGGAACTCTATCATTTCAGGGCCTGAACTCAACAAAAAACCTGGAACATGCAGACACATTTATTTTAATTTGTTCTCTCTTGCTGTTTGCTTCTATCTTCTACTTCAGGTGCCTTGCCAGAGTTTGACATTGGTGACCACACATCCAAAATTAGTCTAATCTTATACTCTTCCAATAAGTCAACTGAAAGAGTGAAGAAACTACACATAGCCCGGCTGCCCCACCCCCTCCACATTATGGTATCCACCACAGCTTCATATATGTTACGTTACGAAAAAGCAAAGCATTCATTCATTCATTAAGAGGATACCAAACACTTTTTATATGTTCTTACTTATTCTTTATTGCTGTTATGAATTTATGTTCATGATTTTGTTATTATTATTATTGTTATATATATATATTTGTTAAACTAATGTTCCTAATTATGTTTAACAGGGCCTCATGGAAGACCACCATTATTGGTGATTATGAGTCACCCTGTCTAAATATCAGAAATAAATAAATAAATTAATAAATAATACAGAGAGAGAGAGAGAGAGAGAGAGAGAGAAGAGGATTACACATACCTTCTGCCCTCCTGAGCTCCTTGACTACATAGATAGGATGGGGACAGTTCTTGCACTGAGACTTGTTGTAAGCTCCAGTGTGGAAGGCTCTACACTGTACACAAGGCTGGTTGATGTCACACTCACCAGCACAGTCCTGAAGAGAGAGAGAGAGAGAAACAGAATACATGCATTAATATATCAGAGTGTAGCTAGTATAAAGGGCTGATGTGACATGCCCTACATTGTACACAAGCCTGGTTTATATTACAATATTGAGCACAAAGTAGCTGCACAAAACAAAGGCCTATAAGCATATTGATTTATATGTCTTATAAAATTAGGCATTGTGAAGCACACTATGGTAAAATGATCAATTTATTTTGTTTTTGGGGCAGTTTTTTTAGCAGATTAAAGGTATACCGGTAGACCAGTTCTGGTCATGCGATTACATTGTGAAAGAAACGTTGTGGAATTGATCAGAAAAGGTTGATCATCTAGCATATAAGAATTGGCGTGTAATCATCAAAATGATAAGAAATTTGGCCCAGTCTTGCTAAAGTTACAAGCACTGTACACAGAAAGATTTATATGGGACTACGCTATATATCCAGGCCGGATCAATATGATAATTTACTAAATATATCAATTAGTAGGCGGTTTCCCGGCAAAATTTGTATCATCACTTATTAGTCTAAACATATTCTTTCACATGATTGGTAATAAGAGCTTCCAATTCATTTTTTGAGAGGGGGGCGTTTCCAAAACTGGTCTATACTTTTAACACATGATATGTGAAAGAAAAGTAAATGAAAAGCATCTTCATCAAACCAAAGGTAAGTTTACTTACTGGACATATTTGACAGGTAGCACCAGAGTACTTAGGATCATTACATTGACACTTTCCACAATCACACGTCCCTACTCCATTACAGATCTCCTGTAAAAGGCAACAAAAAGAAAAATAACATTGTTAACATTGAGGATTAATTCTAGATATATGTAAAATGTTATCATTATGTCTCCAGCAATTCCAAATATTAAGGAATATAAGTTAATAAAGACATGCTACAGCTTAACATTGTGAATTATTTCTAGAAATATGTAAAATCTTATCATTATGTCTCCAGCGATTCCAAATATCAAAGAATAGAAGTTAATAAAGACATGCTAAAGATTTTTGTGTTGTACTCATCAAAGCAAATCTAAGGAATGACAAGAAACCTAAAATCAGACATAAATTGAAACTAAATGAACAAAGAGTCAATCTGCCAATCAGAGCCTGTAAGCTTTCCATGCAAGTGGCAAAACACTGCTGAATCAAGTATCCTCCTCCCAGTGATACAATAAAGACTGAGCTACTAACCCTGTTTGGAGCTCAACAGGCATTATTATTATTGGTAGATGTTGGGCGTTCAAAGAACATTATCATGCACATGAAAGTGTCTGGTATCACAGTAGTCAATTTGTATTGTACATCCTTCAAATTAACATCATCAATCCTGTGAAAAATTAAAGACCAACAAGTGTTGTGGTCAAGTGGAAAAGTCTCTGAACGGTTTAAACCCTGCCACAGCACTAACGTCCATTGGCATGACATTAATTTGCCATACTTGACCCAAATGCAGTATTAAAGTAGGTACCGGCTAGGATTAATTGCGTTAAAGCACCAAGTACTATGGTTGCAAGAACTAAAGCAATGGTAATAATATCCAAAATCCTTTGGAAGCGCTAAGAGACATTGAATAATAATGTAATATGTGCTATACAAGAAAAGCATATTATGATTATCATTATTACTCTTACTCACCCCGTTTGGAGCTCTACAGGTATCATTAGATGTCGGGCACTCACAAGCACTGCCTTGATAACCTTCTAAACAGCCACAGAAGTTACCAACATCTTCATCGCAAAGACAGGTTCCTTTATCACTGCCTGTACATAGAAGAGATGCAGATTGGCAATACTTTGAATATTCATACAAGGCATTGATCCGGCCTGGATAGATATCGCGAATGCTCTTCAACATTGAACATTTGGGTATATATTTCTGCTTTTTTGCGAATTTAGGTTGAAGTATTGCCATCTAAACAATTTTGAAATGTAGCAGAATTGATTTCTCAGGGGTGGAGAAGGGTTTAAAAAAAAAAAAAAATTATTTCCATCATCATGACAATATATACAAAGATAAAATATGGAATTTCATAACATGTAACGATATCAAAATTACATATAAATTGACATAACAGCATTAAAAATATAAAAGAATATATGAAGGTTAAAACCATAGTACAAATGGAAAATGGTGCATCCATAAAAGCCAGTAAGGCTTGACAATTGAATGCACCAGGCGCAGATGTAATAATAACATATACAGAGTGAGTCAAAAAAAAGTTTACACCTAGAAAATTGATAATTATTTAAAAAATCATCGATGAACATTAAACTGTTATATGTCTTATGAAAGAGTGTTTTATCCCAAATCATTTGGTACAATTTTTGTGTGGTATGTGTTCACGCTTGGATGAACAGGAGACATTGTTTGCGAGAGTGCAAAAATCGAATTGCGCTAAAGTTGCCTATGTGATGTTTAAATAAAACAATTGGGATTTTGGTATTAATTCAGTCTTTGCATATCCAAATAACACCCCTAACAAAATTAATCATGTCACACATATCAAATATCGAATATAAAATATCAACGAACATATTGTGCGCGTGTGTGTGGGTGTGCGTGACTTTGCCCTTTGCAAAAAACATATGCAATGCATTTCATTTGATATATTTAATCCATTCTCTCACTCCGCTAATCCCAACATAATACATACTGAAGGCATCACTTTGGCGCAAGTCGATTTTTGCACTCTCGCAAACAATGCCACCTGTTCATCCAAGCGTGAACACATACCACACAAAAATGGTACCAAATGAGTTGGGATAAAACACTCTTTCATAAGATGTATAATAATTTACTGTTCTTAGATGATTTTTAAAATAATTAGCCATTTTCTAGGTGTAAACTTTTTTTTGACTCACACAGTACTTGGAAGAAAAGAAGAAAAAAAAGAAAAGGAAAAAAATGGGGAGTATCAGTATTAGAGGTGTGGTCTTAAAATAAATTATGCGTTATAAAGAGAGAGAAGATGTTTCTTGTAAAGTCTTTTGAATGAATTATTAAATCCGACAGACTGTAAAAATGGAGGTAGGGAATTCCACATTTTTAAAACAACATAACAGAGAGAATCGTTTTGACTGGCAGTATCTTATCATTTTTTTCAAACACAGGCCATCAGTCGGGAAAGTGTCTACCAGTAAAATTAAGTATCGCAGATTCACATCCGGCCAAGGGGAATGACTGAAGCCTGCGTTTTGTGTCAAGTGTGTCTTCTTGTTCAATAGACATGGGTTAGTTTATAACAGAATACAATCTGTTCCTCTGATAGGATGGTAGATGTAGGCCCTGTCTGGAGGACAGTCTCCATTCACTGCACTGCACTCCCCGTAAAAAGAGAAGGGGAGAAACCCCAGGTGTACTGGTACATCTGGGGGGCGTTTCATAGAACTTGTCATCGGTGACAAATGACAGTTTATGTTATAAGCTACTGGAATCCTGCTTCTGATTGGTTATCAGCAGATTTGTCACTGATTTTTGTCATTTGTCATTGAAAAAAGGCTTTGTGAAAATGTCCCTGGACATCCTAATCACTTTATATAGAGCGAAGAGACGGGAGGGTCTCTCCCTTGTCCCCTCCCAGGCGCAGACAATAGGGACTTTTAGATTGAGTGGACGAGAACGGCGTGAACGTCCACTGATCATACGTGTCTATGACAAGCCGTTTTAACATTTATTCCTATTTCTTGATATCAAGAATTACCATTGCTTTACAACAGAAAATCATTTCTTGATATCAAGAAATAGGAATAAATGTTAAAACGGCTTGCCATGGACATGCATGATCAGTGTACGTTCATGCCGTTCTCGTCCACTCAATCTAAAAGTCCCTAATGCTAAATGAAGTCAACCTACCTCCGCACACCTCTCCTCCTGATCTTGGGCACAGGTAGTTGTCACACTGACAGTACTCTCCTGTGATGATACGGTTAGGGTCGCCACGCGTGTCACACTCACATTCACCACATACGCAGGTGCCTCTACTGGAGCACTCTACAGTAGAATTGGGTCTGTGTGAGGGGGAAATAGAGCAACAACTTTTATAAGGTTTCCAGCATTTCAGGAGAACAATATTCCCTAAAATTTCCTGATGGAATCTTCAAATTCCAGGATAATTTATTTAAAAACAACTATTTCGACTTTGAAATATCTTCATCTAGTGGATAGACTGTTTGGACACAAAAAATATGCAAGAAAATAAATTAATAAAACATATTATATTACAATATCTTCTTTTGAAGAGAGAATGACTACTTTCTTATGGCCAGAGGCAATGTCGGATCACCTATTTGAAACATGGGTCTGTATTCAATTCAATATTTATCTAAAATAGTTGAGTATTTCACAGGGTTCGTACACTTACACATTTTTAAAATTCCATGACTTTCCATGACTTTCCAGAGCAGGATAATGTAAATTTCCATGACCATTTTCAATGATGAACATGTCTTAATTTAAAGCGTACAACTATATATCATCGCAATACTAGGAAGCAAATCACAAAACTATATAAGGCGCACCCCTATTTCGAAGATTCTCCCCCCCCCCCTCCCCCTCCCCCCCCCCGAAAAAAAAAAAAAAAATCTGAAAAAAATATCTGGATTTCTTTTGTCATCTTAGTTTAAAAAACAACATGTTACTAGACCAAGGTCTAACTTAGTTCACAAGCACTTCAACTGTGCCTCGTATAATGAGAGTGAAAGTATTTTTTGAACACTGAAATAAAACGTGATCTGATCTGGTTAACAAAAAGCCACCAAAAACAAAGCCAACATTGGTCTTTTTGTAAACATCAGATCGGCTCTTATTTCAGTGACAGTGTTCGAAAATACTTTCATTTTATTACGAGGCACAGTTGAAGTGCTTCTGAACTAAGTTAGACCCAGTAACAATGTTGTTTTTAAAACTAAAGATGACAGAATTTTTTCCTCCGAGTCCAAACAGAAATGTGGACAGGCTAGTTTTTGCGTGGTGATTCGTTATCCCCTGTGTAAGTGAGCTGCATCATACAGGTGAGTGAGCTGAAGACACGGGAGAGCTTCGGCCGGCAAAGTGCCTTGTGACAGGGCATAATTTATCGAGACTGAAAAAAAAAAACTCTAAAAAAAAAACTCTCTTCCTTTCAAATTAGGAACGTAGTTTAACTTCAAATAGTAGATCCTATTCTTTATTTGCATTATGTAATCAATGTTCAGACACAGAGATTTTTGAAAACCACTAAAAAGTAGCATTTGAGGACTCAAATATCCTGTACCTGACTATATAAGGCGCACCCCCGACTTTCGATATTTTGCTGACGGAAAAAAGTGTGCCTTAATTGCGGACCTTGGGGAAAGCAGCAACCACGAGGCTAGGCTAGCTAACTGGCTGTATGCTCGCGCTCGCACAATGGACGCCAAATGTGGAATCAAACCGCAATATCTTTTATCCTGTTGTCTACCAGCCAGGATTCAAGACAGTTACAACAGGGTTTGTCACCTCCCTGGTTACAATAAGTCCCAGGTCAACATGCTTAGTTTAGACCACTCCCTAAGACGAAACCAGCCGGGTTTTATATACTGGGCTAGGCATTCACCACTTCTCAAAATACAGAAGTCCACTCCCTGTCAGAGCATCCATCCCACATGCTTTACTATTATTGGTCCGTTTGTCTGTCAATTAAAAACAAGCGTGGAATGCAGCGCCCATGCTATACATGAACCCAAGATTTGCATACATTTTGTTATGTGCTGGTTGCCTGGTAACCGATAACAAACCCTGTTCAGAGAAACCACATGTAATATTACACCACGCTGGGCGGCAACTGTCTGGCATGCATGCACTAATCCTTGCCGTTTGTAAACACAATAGTTAAAAATACTGCTTGGATTTTGATAGGGAATATGAATATCTTTGCCTTTTAAAAATAATTCTACGGCACTACATGCTTTGGGGGAACTGAGAATGAGTGAAAGTCGATAGTGAAAGAGATAAAGAGATGTGAATGAATGTTGGGGTGGGATCGAGAAACAAAATGAAAGAAACTTGAGAAAGAAAAGAAAACATGCGAAAACTACTTTTCAAAGGTAAATAATTTTGTATTATTTTTAAGAAAGAGATCAAAACGTGAATTTGCCTACACACAGGTCAACAAACTTCATAATTTGTGATTCTGCAGTACATGTGCTAGCGGTCACTGACAAGTTTAATTTATGCTGGCTTCACTCCCCGCCCACTCACAAGGAAAGTTTTTGATTGGTCTGATCAGTCACATCACTTGCTTACTGTAAGGAGAAACACACACACAAACAAATGCACACTCTCGATCTCACAGCTCAGCACAATAGGTGAATTCGCCTACACACAGGTCAACAAACTTCATAATTTATGATTCTTCAGTACTGTGCTAGTAGTCACTGACAAGTTTAATTTATGCTGGCTTCACTCCCCGCCCACTCACAAGGAAGTTTCTGATTGGTCTGATCAGTCACATACACACAAATACTGTACACACACACTCTCACAGAGCTCAGTACATTGCATGAATTTGCCTATACACAGGTCAACAAATTTCTCAAAAAGAACATTAGCATCGTACTACGTACACCGCATTGTGATGGGCTAGCTATTATGTGAACCACAAATTTTACAAAATGTGTTTTTCCTTTGTTCACAAGACATATTAAATGCCATTTTAACAAACATCTTGAAGAAAAAAAGATTTTCCCTGACTTTCCAGAAGAAATGGACGAATTCCCTGACTTTCCCTGACTTTTTGCTTCTGGAAAAAACATTTTTAAATTCCCTGACTTTCCAGAAATTCCCTGACCCGTACGAACCCTGATTTCACTAAAATTTCAGGCAAAATACTTGTACAACCTCGGTATTCAGTTTAAGCTTTTTAGCTCTCTTAGCAGAATTAGCCAATTATTTTGATTTCCTTGATTGGCAGGTATGTGATCTTTATACGCAGTCATTATAAGCTCCGCACAATTATATTAGCGCACTCATAATGTGACACATTAATTGTGCATTATTTAGGATTGAAATGTGACGTCACAATGTTTATAGGTAATCAATTTGCCTTAAAGTCGGCTCGCTGAAGTAAAATACTTAGATGTGATCTAAATAAAAGATTTTAGTCAGCTAACCCAAATGCTTAGTAAAATACTGACTTAGTACGCATTCTAGTTTGAATATAGCCCCTGAAATTTAATTGATATATACTTACTGTACGCAGCTTGGGTCAAGCCCTTCAGCCTCGACTCTGTCACATTCACAGGTCCTTCCTGATCGTCCTTCGTTACACATACAGGCACCACATGTGAACGTACCATGGAAGTTACATTTAGTGGAGTTGGGCTCCGGCTACAATGGGAATATACAGATTTAAATAACACATTATGATATAATGTCCCTATGCACTTCCAAAGAGCTTTGAAAATTATCAACCTAGCTTAAGCTCCAGCAGCTGTTAGTAGCACACAGTGGGTGGATAGCATTATCCTCAATGTGAAGGGGGCATGCACTACCTGTTTCCTCTTTAAATCAAACTCTTCATCACAACAAAAACAGGTTTGTTAGGATTCATTTATAATCTACACTTGTAACACTGCTTAGGGAGGTGTACTCCCTGTTTCTCTAAAAGAGGCCAGTGTCTCAAAAGCCATCATTAGTAGATGAATGTCTGCCAACATCTCACTGAAACCACTGCACTAGTGCACTTTGGTAAGGCATTATAGCCGTCGGTCCCCTGGTTGCTTTCTTATAAGCATACACATGCTTATATGAAAACAACCAAATATATATGAGACTAACTATATGACTAACTTGAAACATGTTACCCCAATTTAATTTTGCTTGCAAACTATGAGTTACATACCTCACTGCTGGAGCAGTCACATTCACATAGTGCTTTCACGTTGAGGACAAGATTTTCTGTGAAACTGGTCGGACCTACTGAAATCCTGAGAAACAGAAAAAGAAATATCAAGAATAAACATTAGAAAACTGAGACTTCACGCTCCTGAATTTGTTCCTGTGTCACAGATGTGGACTATTGCATTTAGCAGTAGGTCATAAGCATTATTATGTCTGTATCATCAAAAATATGTACTTATTTGATACAAAGCTGCTTAAACTGGGTAGTGAGTGTCCTTTTCATTTTTGTTATTAGTCAGTAAAGAGAAAAATCCCAGTCATGTTTTAAAAAATTGTACAATTTGCTTAATAGCTTGTGCACATACCAACACTCTTCTGCCAGCTAAATGACGCAATAAATCCTACATACTTCTTCCTCAGTAAGAAGGGATCCGGTAACTTTGTCTTAGATCCTTTAGAAATAATCCTTGATTTAGCTCATGCTGCAATGATAATTATAAACCTTTTGGTCAGTCAGGAACTCCATGACTTTTACAAGCCGATCGCCTGTCTGATTATCAAGATATTAATGATTGGAATTACAAATTTTGAAAAACCGTTCGCCGAACGGTTTTCATAACACTACAGTCTATTGGGGAAAATAGTATGGTTAAACTGGTCACTCAAAGATTTTTACTTTTTTGAGGCACTTCTTGATCATTTTCAAGCGCGATTTTTTTAGGGCTTCAATATTACACCATATCACAGACACTGGTAACATGTAGGACCGTGTATCTCAGATTTAACATTGTTAAACGATCCTTTTAATGAGCATACGGTATGTATTTTTATGTTTCTATTCACTTTC
This sequence comes from Strongylocentrotus droebachiensis, assembly GCA_035222895.1. Classification (NCBI taxonomy): domain Eukaryota; kingdom Metazoa; phylum Echinodermata; class Echinoidea; order Camarodonta; family Strongylocentrotidae; genus Strongylocentrotus; species Strongylocentrotus droebachiensis. The sequence continues at coordinate 94,651 of JAVYIG010003029.1, forward strand.
TGTAATTTTGTAAGCACTATGGTACCTTTTGTTTTTTTTAGCGCTCCTAAATACTCCCAATATCATTTATTAAATAACTATTGAATGATTATGATAATGACGTACGTGTGCATTCCATTGTTGACTGTGCAGCTCAAGTTCTTCATGGTGATACCGACATCAAAGCTGATCTGATCCCCTAGCTTGAGTCCCATACAGGTCTGTTTATCCTTGGTAACGGAGCCGTCTAGACAGTGGGCCACGTAGTCCACCTCAAACAGGTCTGCCCCGGCCTTATCTCCTACCGTCACTTCAGAGGTGATATTCTGCAGGAGGTAGGGTACACAGAAATGAATAAATTGTAAAATTACGTATATACAATAATCACCTCCAATAAACAAGCTGAAATCCCTCATCAAAGTGTTCTTGTCTGGAAGATAATCAACCCCCGAATAGGACTGCTCTTCAAATGCTCTTAACTTGAGTTTTGATGAGAGATAGCTGATATGTTCTGACTAAACATAATATTCATGCCACTTGTGTGTGTGTGCATAGTCCCACATCCGCATACGCGAATGAAAACATCCATCATTTGTTTTATACAACAAAGCTTGATCTCTCTTCTAGATCCTTATTATTTGATGTAAAAAGAATTCATTTCTAGAGATAAGGGCACTAATGTCTATATGCATTTACGAGCGGTGCTACACAGTAAAGCGCACTAAACTTTACGCCACTGCTGCTCATCACATAATTAAAAATCATTAGATAGAACTGGAAACAATTGCACACAATTTAATGAAAATAGTCCCAGTTAATCAATCACATGTGACTGCATTTGACAAATCATTTGATTAGGATCTAGGAACGAGTTGTATAAAAGGAATCATTGAATGTAAAATCTGAAACCCCCCCCCCCCAACAAAAACAAAACAAACAAAATCTCAGCGTTATGCATCAACAGTTGTGGTTAATAAACTCAGAAACTTACTAAATATATGTTCTTGATCAAGTCTACAATGTTGGATGAATCTGCGGAAAGTCTGGCTGCCTTCGACTCATGAAAGTATTGTGGAAGATCCTGAAATTAGGGAAAATTTGAAAAAATAATTGATATTATAAACTCTTTGTCACAGGAGGCATGAACATAATAAAGATCACATTTGAATATGCACCTGTATGTCAAGAGAAATTAGCTACTTGCTCATAACCGTAATTATTATATTGAACTTTATCGTGATGATGATGACAATGGTGATGTTGACGCCAATCACCATAACTACCACCACCACCATTCTCCTGCTCCTTCTCCTCCCCATCATCATGACACATCATAATTACCAGAACCACCACAACCACCATCATCATCAACACCACAATCATCGTCATCATCATCATCATCATCATCATCATCACCATCACCACCATCATCGTGCTCCTCATGACACATCATAATCACCAGCACCACCACAATTACAATCATCATCATCATCATCATCATTAAATCACCATCATTTTCCCTATTGTCATCATCATCATCACAACTAAGACTATCACAAAATCTTTGTCATCATTGTCATCATCTTCATCATTGTTGTCATCAGCATCACCATCATCATAGCCACCATACTGTAAACAACAAGCACTACAATCATCTAACACTTCACACAATTTTGACCACCATCACCACCACTTTCACTGGGAGTACCTGAGTGATGATATAATATCTCACCTCATAGAAGACAAAAGGATCCTGTTTATCTACTCCAGCTTTACCGATGGCGAAGATTGGTAGAATGCTGAGAGTCTCCATCTTCTGACTTAGCTTACTGATAGACGGATAGTCCTAGACACCGCCGGAAACAAAGATAACAAATGTTTGAATTATCAAAATACGAATCAAACCATACAGACAAGAAACAGTAACAAAAGTCACATTTGTATGGCTTTTAATACTTAAAGGTAAAGACCAGTTGTGGTCATGCGATTGCATTGTGAAAGAAACGTTGTGGAATCGATCAGAAAAGGTTGATTATCCAGCATATAAGTATTGGTGTGTACTGCAAGGTACTGGAATCATCAAAATGATAAGAAATATGGCCTAGTTTCATAAAGTTACAAGCACTGTACACAGAAAGATGTATATGGGAATATACGCACACGTGCGCGACACATGCGTTTATCTCTCACAGACCATGTAGATAAACTAATTTACCAAATATATCAATTAGTAGGCGGTTTCCCGGCAAATTTTTTATCATCATGTATTAGTCAAAACATATTCTTTCACATGATTGGTAATAAGAGCTTCCATTTCATTTTTTGAAATTAGGGCGTTTCCAATACTGGTCTTTACCTTTAACATCATGTTTATAAGCTCTTTACATTGTAATTGTTATTACCCTGTCATTAATCCACACATGGGGAGTATCCCTGCCAGGTGCCAATTTACAAGCGCACACATGCCAATCCGACAACAGTAATGTTTGCATCCTACCAGGTACCCATGTATCACCGGGATGGAGAGAAGTCAATGCAAAATTTGTACTATTGTTGCACATTGTAGAAATCAATCAGTCTGTTGATAGAAATTAATCCGGAACCAATTTTAAGAGCGGGGCCAAGTTTAAAAAGAACCAAAATGACTCAGGCCTATCCAGGACCATAAATACATTGTAGCTAAAAACTGGAATCTTACCATTTCATTTGCCATGGTGTATTCAAAGCCAGTACTATCCATATGACACTTGCCATCATTGGGCTTTACGATACCGCCAAGCTGAAAATAAAAAATAAGAAAGACATGAGATATGGAGAAGAACATGCGACTAACCATATTTAAAAAAAATGGATTTCATGTGTGATTTTCTTTATAATGGGCACTAGTATGCAGTAGCCCTTTTCAATTGAGAATAGATACTATTCAATCCTTTTTCACATGAGAAATACTATGAACTGGTCGCTCCACAAAATCTATTAAAAATGTAAACCACGACCTACGAAATGTTAGGAAGAATAAAGGATAGACCATTACAAAAACAGCATGAATTTCAGGAGTAACTCTTAAGCAGCCCTCCTGGTTTGGGTTTGTCACCGAGGCTACACTTTCATTACAAAAAGGAACAAATGTCTGTGATATGGGGGATGTTTCACAAAGACTAAGCTTGACTTTAAGTTGAACTTAACTATGGCAGGCCAGTCATGCCACTGGTTCCTCTCACCATTGGTTTCTCAATTATGATCTTTAGATAATATTTTTCCCTTCATAATGAACTATCAAAAAAGCTAAATTCTGTAGATGTGTGATCACGATTGGTACGTCCCTTTAGAGACTGATGCCAGTTAATGGTGAGAGCAAACAGTGGCATGAACAGCCTGTTATAGTTAAGTCCAACTTAAAGTCGATCTTAGTCTTTGTGAAACATCCCCTGATCATGCATAGAATCTACAAAGAGGCTTATTGAGAATGAGACTATACACACCTTTCCATCACCAGCGATGTGGAAGCTAGCATCGGTTGTGTACACAAGCAGATGCCTGGCTCTCTCCCTCCAGCCAATCTCATCCTAGAGGGTGGGTAAGGGAGGGATAGGGAGGAGGGGTGGGGAAGGGATGGAGGAGGGGTGGGGAAGGGATGGAGGAGGGGTGGGGAAGGGAGGAGGGGTGGGGAAGGGATGGGGGAGAGGAGGTATGGGGATGAGATGTGGGGGAGAGAAGGAGATATGAGGAGAGGGGATGAGAGAAGAGAGGGGAGGAGAAAAAGAGGAAAGATGGAAGGGTGAAGAGGTGTAGATGAGAGACGATGAGGGGGAGTGAGGAGGCGACACAAAGAGGGGTTGGGAAGTGAAGATGGAAAATGTGGTAAGAGATTAAAGGAGGGAAGGACATACATGTAGTGCAGTATGTGAAAAGAAGGAGATGGAAAGAAAGAAAAAGAGAATGCGGTAAAGGAGGCAAAGGAGGAGATGCAAGAGATGTGAAGAGAGAAGAGAAGGAAATTAGGAGGGAAGAGGGAGAGAGTGGGGACGAGATAAGAAGATAACAAGAAGGTTACAGGGAAGGAGAAGAGAAGTGGGATGATGAAATGAGAATAAGGCATCAGTAAGATAACAATATGATTATTGTGTTTTCTTAAAAAAACAAATTTAACAGTGATTTCTTTTCTTCAAAACCAAGAATTTAAAATACTCATGCAATCTGTACTGCATTTACTTAAGGTACCTCATCCCAAGCCCACCCCCCCACCCCCTCTGTGTAGTACAGACATTCAAAGTAAGAAAGAAAGGCGATGTAACAAGAATTGTCATAAACATCATCAGTCGACAAAATACACAGAAAGAAACACGTGGGACAAATCGTTCCTATTTTCACAAAGTGACGGTAGTGAGGAAAATCTGCACGCAAATTGTATGCGATTTTCATTCTTTACCGTCACTTCGTGAAAATAGGGACGAAATGAGTGTAGATTGATCCACAGTATCAGTTAAAAAATGTACAGAGAAACAAATGTATGGGACTACAGAGTGAACTTACTGTGCAAACTGTGGCTTGCATAAGAGCGTCCATACCACCTTCAGGGCTGTCAAGGTTACCCGAACTATTCACCTTCGAGATCTCCTCCTGATTAACAAATAGAACAAATATGTAACAATTAAATATCTTAATCTTTACTACCGGTACTGTAGTTGTGTCTGCCCTCATGTTCAATAAAATGAGTGATGCGTAGGGATGTAGATTCCTAGAGAGGGTTCATTTTGGGTAAAGATGAACATTAGTTTCTGAGCTTTTATATTCTCTGTACATGTATGTCAGTTAGCAAGAATATCATAGTACAAATAATGCAATCACATGCAATTCAATTTAACTAAGATCTTTAACTTGGTAAAATAACAATAGTTTTGCATATCCGATGTTTGAGACTTTCAAATGTAGATGTTTATGTACATAGACATACAATGCCATAGCACTATCCGTATAGAAAGACCACTTGTCTACAAAGACCACGTTATTTGGTTTTCTTTGATAAAGTTTCCCATTGAAATATGCATAAACGAAAGCTGTACATAAAATGATCTGCTTGTTTGGTCTACATTGAGCAGTCTTCATTGCAGGTGTCACTGTATTTTGTATGAAAACCTGGATGACTTACAGTAAATCTATCTGTCTCAAGCGTGAGTGGAAGAATATTATGGAAGGAGAATGCTGGACCACACCTCTTATTCAAACATGGATTCTCTAACCTGGTGGGGAAAAGAAAAGAAAAAGTTGAGTGTTAAAGGTAATACAAAGTTTTGGTATGGGGTCATAAATTTGGTTCAAATGAATGTTTCTTGACTTAAATCGACCGATTAGCTATTCCTGTTTGGAAATTATATATCACAACTACATATTCTGAGATTTTCATGATCGTAGTTACCATTGTATGGCCGTAGGCGCTATTTGAAATTTATCAAACTTTACCGAAAGCACCGGTAAATTTTATATTCAATTTTTCTCTAAAGCAGAAGTGTTTTAGGGGCTAAATTTTCTAGTGCTTATAATACATTCACAGGGGCATCCAAATATATCAAAATTGTAAAGAATCACTATCAACCCAATTTTAGAAATTTCCCAAAACTTTGTATTACCTTTAACAAGAGGAAAATACTGGCAACTGGCATTCTTTCAAAATTTGGATATGAAATAACTTCACATTTGCAATATGTGTTGGTTTGTTCAGATTTGGCACGGTTAACCGCAAAATAAAATCATCTCGAATAAAATGAAAAGCAACTGCGTGCTACAAAGGAATAAAGCTTATTCATTGAGGTCTGTGTTGGGTATAAGATTCAGAAATGTGAACTTATTACTCTTAATGTCATCAAGAAAAAAATAACACTGGGAAAATGCAAAATTAGATAATCATATTTTTTTAACAAAGCAAATTCAGAGAGATGCTCAAGAGGTGCATTAGGGTTGCCAATTTGCGTGTGATTGAATACAACTTGGAAAATCATAACTTTATTATTTTATATTGAAATTTCCTCAAACTCTATTTGAGAAAGGGTGGGAGGGAGGGAGTGAGGGAAAGAGAGAAGGATGGAGAGAGAGAGAGAGAGAAGGAGAGAGAGAGAGAAGGAGGGAGAGAGAAAAGGAGGGAGAGATAAAAGGAGTGAGAGGGAGAGGAGGGGGAGAGAGGGAAGGAGCGGAGAGAGAGAGGAGGGGGAGAGAGAGAGAGAAGGAGTGAGAGAGAGAGAGAGAGATAGATGGCCGTGACCGAAAACTGATTTGATGTAAACTTACTTTGCTGGGTAGATATCAATGTAAGGCATAACGGTTTTGTCAATGAAGGCACCGTAGCCCAGCCGGAAATTATTAGTGATGTTCTTCATTTCACCAGCTGCAAGACAACAGAAGAGAAAAAATTCAGATTATATACTGATGACAAAAATTACAGTAAGTCAAAATAAAATGCTGGCACCAAAGCCTAGCCTAAAATCATTTGTGATTTTTCTGCTTTTTAGCAAGCGGCAAAAGAGAGGAGAAAGGTTCTACATAACATAATGGAAATGAGGCAACTCAATTTCAAATCAAATGAAGTCTGCAAAGCCTTTTATACATTACTTGTGTTGTTCTTCATTTCAGTTGCTGCCAAAAACTGAGAAGAAAAGTACCACGTTATACAATGACAATAGCACTTCTAAATCAGACTTATACAAGATTAAATGGAATGAGGAAATGTAAAGATTAAAGATATCTGAGGAACCTTGACACCAATTTAAACAAGGAAATACAAAGCTGTACTATACAATGCATACAAGGTACATGTAAAATCTTTTACTTCATCAGACTGATGTATTTGTAACTAATTGTATGTGGTTCAAGTCAAGCATTTTCCAAGTGTGCAGAGCCATAAATCACTCATTGTATGAACTGGTTGGAGAGGGAGAAGATGGGAGCAGTTCACTGGTTACTCATCGTTGAATAAACATCTAGGTTATGTGCCACTAATTTTCTTCATTGAATACTCACCTAGAATTCCACCCAATGATCTTAGTTGGACCAAGTCGTCAGACATGGAGTCTGATAAGTCCATAAGGTAGTACAGATCTACAGGGAAGTCCTCGGCCTGTCGAATCTGAAGATCAATAGATATCTTCTCCCCTGCAAAGTAAACAAAGATATCATCTAGATTAAGACCATCTATCAAGTAAAGTTGTTCATGTAGCAAATTGACAGACATTGTTACTACTATGGTTCTTTTAAATTTACAGTGGATTTTTTTGTTTATAAAGGAGGGGGAGGGGGGTAAATCACCTTTGGGCCACTTCTTATATATCTAAGAGGGAATCATTTTGGGGGGTTTCTTTTTCTAGTTAGTGAGGATAGCACCTCTTGGGTTTTCCTGCTGAATTATATTAAATCTACTGTAAACATATTTCATACCATGCAGTATAGATCAAATTATCATTTCAGATCATCATTTGTAGAGGTGTCATGGTCTCATGGATACATGAACATGGTTTCGCAATTTGAATCCCACCACGGCACAAATGTTCTTTGGCAACACATTAACCTACACCTGTCACTCTCTACCCAGGTGAAGTAAATGGTTATCTGGTAGGATGTTATTCCTTGAATGCTTTCAGAGCCTTATGGCAGCTGGGCTATATACTTTGTACGTGCTTTGAGCATCCTCTTGAATGATGGATATACAAGTACATGTATGGGCATTATCAGAAATGAAATTGTTATATCAATTCAAATCAAATCTTATTCAATTACCTGGTCTCATTGTAAGATCTACTACTTGAGGATAAACCTGGACTAGATTTTCCACAGGGTCTCCAGCTTTACTTAATGGTGTTTTCTGATGGAGAAAGAGAAAATAATACAAAGACATGAAAATACACCTTTATAACACCTTAAAAATGAACCATAGCCATAGAGGCTACAAATAAGCAATTGTATTCACAATGCATTGCTATCGATTGTGGGTGCCTTAATAATAAGTCTACAAACAACTAGCATGCCAGAATGCTGTTGAATGGTTTTTAATGACACTCTTCTTGCCCTCAAAAGAAGAATATTGTAGCCTAAATTTCATACCTGAAGAATATTTTCTTTTAAATGCCTTCTTGAAAGACAGAAAACAAACTCCTCCCCTCATTTTTGGTTTTGGTAATAATAGCGGTGACAGGTCAGTATATTTATTATACAGGTTTGAAAATCAGCTACAAGTTTCATATATTTTATGAAATATTAATCATAATAACTTTTTATGAAAATGCTTAAAAATATTGCTCAGATTTTATCAGAGTGTAGCTACCCTAGAACCCTTAATCAAGCCCTGAATCCCGGCCACAAGGGACCTAGTGCTTCGCATGCATCAGTTTATAACTTCATACTTCTTCTGGGTTCCGATGTTACATGTTTTATTTGTGGATCATCCTGACATAAGGTGGGTTGTGATATGACATAAGAAATGAACTGAACTATGATAGCAACCTACCCCTGTTATATTAATGGTACTCTGTGGGTTTTCTATGTGCAGCTCCTGGCATCCCCTCTCTCTTAATGTATCCTGATTGTCACAGCGTGGAAAGTTCTCTGCATCTTGAAAGTCCTATGAAAGAAAAATGAAGAAAGGATATTGAATAAATTACACTGTATTTTATTTATTGAAAAAAGTAATGTATCACAATTACCATAGGTCCAATAACGACTCCAAGTAAACTTAGCTCCATCATGTATGTCCATCAAGTTGTTCTGATACTTAAGAATTGGTCTGATATGGCACAGAACACTGCTGCAAAATAGAAATTGCATGTCGTTTACAATTTGTGACAGTTTCTGGTTTTAGAGTGGGCAAATGTACATGTGAAACTTAAAGGTAAAGACCAGTAATGGTCATGCGATTGGATTGTGAAAGAAACGTTGTGGAATCGATCAGAAAAGGTCGATCATCTAGCATCTAGCATCTGCAAGGTTCTGGAATCATCAAAATGATAAGAAATTTGGCTCATTCTTCGTAAAGTTACAAGCACTATACACAGAAAGATGTATATGGGACTACCCTATCTCTCTCACCAGACCATGAGAGAAATAAATTTACCAAATATATGAATTAGTAGGCGGTTTCCCGGCAAATTTTTTATCATCATGTATTAGTCAAAACATATTCTTTCACATGATTGGTAATGAGAGCTTCCATTTCATTTTTTGAAATTGGGGCGTTGCCAATACTGGTCTTTACCTTTAACACATTACCTTCCCTTCTTTAATAAGACGCTTTTTCCTCTATTTTCAGAACACTTGCAAAGATTTATTGATCATGCAAGGTCAGAATCTCCAGGAAAGAGTAAACCATAATAGAGTGACACAGTTCTGTCAAATCCTACATTAAGCACTGGTTGAGTTATGACATCCAACAGACAATCGCAAGATTACAAATTGACCCTTTATCATCTATCTTTTTCTTTTCTTCCTCTCTTGTTTCCTCCTCTTACCATTTTTCTCTCCATTTCTTAATCTTCCCTCTCTTACTTTTCCCTTTCTCCCTTTGTCTCCCTTTTTGTCTCAATCCCCCACCCCCTCACTCTTTCTTGATTTTCCCTTTTTTCTCTTAATTTTTGTTTACCCTCCCCTTCTTCTGATCCGATTGCTTCTCTCTCCTTGCTTCTCCCTTGCTATACCCCCTCTCTTGCCTTTTCTTTTCTCGCTTTCTTCTACCCCCTCTCCGTCTCTGCCTAAATTCTCATTTGTTTTATAGTCTCTACCTCCTCTACCCCCTGTCTCTTTCTCTCTCTTGTTCTCTTCCTCCCACTCCCATCTACTGCTCACAATGTCAAGATGTGTCCACAACCACGTCCCACAATGCATTAACCAATGACAAGCGCGTGATGATGCTTGGTCACAGGAGACGAAAATACATTGCAGCAGTGGTAGCGATGTCGGTAATATACCCTGTCTTTAACTTGGTAAAACCCTACCTCTTCTCATCATTTTCCTCCCTCTTTGCTAAAGATTTAATTTCTCCTCCTATCCAGCCCGGTTCATCATTCCTAATGACCATCATCCATCAATGTCCCTCGGTCTGTGTATAATCATGACAACTAAATTGAACCCTGTGTTTGCTATAGGATGGCTGGGATAATATATATTTGTGTAATCTGTGGGCTTATCGTTTGCATAACTGACCACACACAGCATCAGGATACATATGTATACCGTCCTATGGTGGAGCTTAATGACTAAGGGCAACAGTGATTGGATTATTTTTTCTGCTTCTGTCAAATTTAATGCATGTTATTTTATTTTGATTTGAAGAATAAGATAGCATACCCCTATACATGTATGTATGTTGCGCAATGAGAGGCTTTCCATTTTGTATGGAAGACTTTTCCATGCGTGTAAATTTTATTGGTATTTATTAAATAACTAGAAGAAAATAATGTTTGTTACTAGTTTGTTATTAATATAATCCACTATGAGTGTATGACAACAAACCATTTAAAAATGTGTACATTCTACACTGTACATGTATAAAAGATGTTGCTTTTGTAAACATTAACACAAATATTATTGGTTGTTAATATTCATCATGAAACTGAATTGGATGCAAAAAGAAAACATTGCGATTAAGTCATTCTATGTGAACGAACCTCTATAAGCCACCTTATAACACCTACAGACTACAGTACATGTGTTTTTGTACTTTTTATTTTCTGGTATACGACAGGTCACCAGCTGCCCGCATTGATTTTTCTCACCAAGTGACTTTATTATTTTCAAGATAGTGATCTATGGCTACTGCACTCATATCATGTCTATAATTGATCCTCCTTCTCAGGCTCAGGCAGAGAGATATAATATTTGACCTTGATGTTCCTTAATGAATGTTTGATCTGAAAGAAGACAGTCTCTCTGCCTGTTTCTTTTTGGCTGTCTGTCTCTCTGTGTCTCTCTCTCTTCATGTCTCTCTCCCTTTCTCTATGTCTCTACTTTCTCCTTCTATCTTGTTCTCTCTCCCTCCATACCTCCTCATCTCTCTCTCTCTCTCTCTCTCTCTCTCTCTCTCTCTCTCCTCTCCTCTCCTCTCTATCTTTAGATCTCTCTCTCTTGGATTTTTCATATTTTCCTCAATTTGTCACAGAAAAAGTATAATCACTACAAGGCTTGCATTGCCATAACTAAGTGGACGAACTTCTATATTGAAACATCATTCTCATTATAAACACTATTTGTGTACAATGTAGGCTCACATTTATGATGTATGCATATACATGTACATGTTGCAAATGGTATCACATTTTTTAAAAATTGCTGAAAGGTCACTAGGAGCACTGATTTGTATAAAGTTGCGTTTTATCTTGATGAATTGTTTTCTCTTCATTCTCACAAAGCCTCTCTCCCATAAACAGCCAACCCTCATCAATTATCCTAATGGCATAATAGCAAGATGGATGTATGAGGGTTTCTACACAATACGCAAATTGTCTATAGAATGCAAGTCAGTGAAGCAGCATAAATGTTTTGTATTAACTGCAGGTACATGTACAGGTGTAGGTACATGTACAGGTACATATATTACTGTAGTATTACTACAGTAGTATATGTACCTGTTACTGTTAAACAGTAACAGTACATAACTTTGTCCCTATTGAAACAAGTATTCAGGTATACAATACAATCTTTTCTTTGGGTTAAGTTTGTCAATTCTGGTGGCCCAGACATGGCTAATGACATAACTGAATGCACACTGTGTAGGCTTTCTAGTTTCTACATACTTTTGCAGGAGGAAATGATCTGATCTGGATAGCAGATTCTACATATATTGTTTTTGGAAATGTTGACCTTTGAATTTGTCAAGATTTGACAAATGTTGCAAATGTTACAAAGTCTTCTACTAATGATTGGTCTGTATTCTTCTAATTCAATTAAACCTGACCTTGGATCTAAAACCACATGTTACCGTAGGAAAACTTTAAATAGACCTATCTCATCAGATCCACTTCTGTCATTAAACAAGATTTTGGAGGATAGCAAAACCCAGTGTAGGGTTTAATTAAATTTTAGTTGAATACAGGCCCATACAGTACATGTATGTACAAAACCAATTTCTAGTTCTCTGTACAGGAATCCTAGATAAATAAATGAGAAGAGTACATAACCACATGGACGAATGAAATGCATGCAAAGGAAGTCCGAAAATGAAACAGTAGCATTTTTGTTTACATTTCTTCCTCTTTAGCGGAAGTTTCACTTCAATAATCACAGGATAATCCCACAATTGGTACAATGCATGGCCGATGAACCCTATCCTACATATACATGTACGTGCACACGCATTCCCTCACAAATTCTTACTGTATTCTTCTTTCTTTAAATTCGTTCTTTCGGTTGAAACTAAACAAATATAGGAAGCACATATTACATATTTTGGTGGTGGAATTTCAATGCTTGTAGCTAATTTGTCAAACAGGTTGTTTCCCAACTCACAGTAAACAGATACCATGTCTACTTGTCTAGACATTGTGATACAAGATGAAATATGCATTTCTTCCATCTGTACTGAGTTTTAGGTACTTTTCATGAGAGAAGGGTTTGCGGTATACAGTGATCCTAGGCCATTTTCATAATGTATAAACCAAATGTATAACTTTGTTCATATGGCAAAATTAGTTGTTGCTACATGTAGGTGGAACAAACATTATGGCTTGCCCTACTTTCATGTAACAACACCTGATATGTGATTTGCATTCTAACTATTGAAATACAAACATTTGTAACAGGTGAATGGTACTATAATTCGTATTCAGGCACATAAGTATAAATTTGGTTACATTATGAAAATGGCCTATTAATGTACTAAGTTTACTGGTAATCTAAAAGTTAAATGCAGGAAACGATTTTTTAGATTTAAATTTACAGTTTGTTTGTTTTTATTGTGAGACCAAAGAGTGAATTGCATATACATATCCATGGAGAACTGTTAAATGCCAAAATTGCAATAAAACAGTTTTTTTGTTTAAATAAAGAAAACTTAATTATATATACCATAATTAACGGTGTATAAACCTCCCTCGTGTATTAACTGCACCTTTTTTTTTGCCCTTTCATTTAACTGCGAGGTGCAGCTGAATGTGTAAGACGATTAATGTAAATTAAAAAACAGTAGAGGACCTAGGATAGAACCTTGTGGTACGCCGTGTGTAGGAATTATTATTATAAACTACATATTGAGATCTATCAGAAAGATTACTTTCAAACCAAGATGTCAGACAAATTTGAGTGTTGTTCTAGTATCCTAGTGGTGAGTCAACACACCGATTACTGAGCTGGGAGACATTGCCAGGCATAGCGCCAGGTGAAGGGGCATACATTTTTGGTGTACAGTGTATAAACCGCACCCCCGACTTTGAATTTTTTTCGGTGGCAAAAAGGTGCGGTTTATACACCGTTAATTACGGTAATATTTTAAATAAGAGAGAGGGGGAGGGGAGAAAGAAAGAGATGGTGAGAGAGATATAGATTGACATACAAACAGGGATTTAGAGACAGGGAGGGTGTGAGAGAGAGAGAGAGAGAGAGAGAGAGAGAGAGAGATGAGGGTGGGGGCAGAGAGACAGACTAGCCGATTGACAGAGGCACAGAGAGATGTTTGAACAAAAGCAAAAATCATGGGAAGAGAATTGACATCAATATAAGATGGGAGCTTGAGATGACAGAAAGATGGATCTATAAACTTGAGTCATAAGGCCATGGTCAGCTGCTCTTCTATTGATCACCTGATATGATTAGATGATGAATCGCTTAGGTCACATGACACATGCATAGTTAATTACCAACTCATATCTTATTATAGTGATGGCTTCATATTATTCATTTCATCAATTTGATTGTGTGCACACTGCACAGTAATGCAGTCTGAACTGAAAGCCGAAATACTCGGGCGTAAAAAATAGTACATGTTTGAGAAAACTTGAACTGTAAGTGTCAACTGCCAAAAGCATGAAAAGTCTTGCAAAATGCAAAGGACAGTAGTACATTGTATAAGGGTAATAAAGATAGTTTGACAAATTGGCTCAGTTCACTACTGATTGCATTTACAAATGTATGTTCAAACTATGTTGTTCAAAACTTCAAATGTACATGAACAGAAAGCACTGAATAATATCTTGGTTTTATGTTCCTATGCAGTCATAATGGTAATATAGTTGTATTGGGGACCATATCTCTGTTAGTCTGGTTGTATTAAATGTAATGTATTAAGATCCAGGATATGCCATATTTTTATTTTGCTATTTCAAACATGCTCCTTTTCCCTGTTTTTTAATGTTATACCTATCTCTGCTCTTGACTCATTTTCGATTTCCTAATGGTTCCATGATTGCACTTATTATAAATAATACCTAACCACACAAATAACTGCCCTCTGCCTCCAGCCAAGATAAAGAAAAGTATTATTTCCTAGAAATAATGAGGTGAACATTCTTACATGACCTACGACTTGAGAATTCAGAGAATGTGGGTTATGTCCATACATACATACATACACAGTAGGGATGGTAATATAGTCTGCAGAAACAGACTCTATCTTGATACATGTAATTTCAATACAATTCTTTTAAACCTTGGGCCTAGCATAACTTTACCAGTCTCTGGTTGTGTATTAGTCCACTGCCTGTTCATGATCCGTGCGCGCTCACATATTACTCGGGGAAGGTAAATTGGTGGGGAGTACGCATTTCATACACGCGCGCGCATTTGGGAAAGGGCGAAAGATTAAAATGACCATCAGCTGGTCTAGTTGTGTATAGGAGCAGATAGACTGTACAGTGCAAAGTCTATGGGGTGTAGTAGAATGTGCCGTCTTCATAGTCTTACTGTACAAACATTCTCTTATACACGATATGTACATGTACATCTGACAACTTGTAACAAGGGGTATGTGCATGTAAACTACTGTAGCTACGTCCAGAGATGTAAGTATGTGCAATACACCACTTATAGTAGAGTATGTGACAAACAAACAGCTGTATTACTGAGTATCACTAGCAAATATCAGTGTAGAGCTGTGAATAAAGAACACTGCACTCTGCATTTTTTTTAATAAAGGATATTTAACAGAAGAAAGGTAGAAAGATATAAAGAAGGAAAAGAAATAAAATGTAGAAATGTAGAAACAAAAAACAAACTAAAGATTATTCCACCAACGAGCTGTTAGGCTGCATAATAACTACCGGTACCTGATTCTACTGACTACCCGTACTGTACATCAGGGGCGTACGCAGGATTTTTTCAAGGGGGGGGTTTTAAAATATTTTGCTCCCGAAAATTTGAAAATCGCGCCGGCCGAAAAGTCGCTCAGTGGGGGGGGGGGGGGGGGGGGGGGGGGGGGGGGGGGGGGTAAGCGGACACTTTTTTTTTTTTTTTTTGGTCTCAAAATTTCAAAATTTGACATTTTTTGCGTTGGGGGGGGGGGTAAGGTCACCTTATTTAGGTTAGCCGTGGGTATAATTTTTTTTTTTTTTTTTTTTTAATAATAAAAAAAAAAAAAAAAAAAAAAAAAAGCCGAAGGGGGGGGGTTTTAGGTTTTTTTAGGGGGGGTTTACATACATTAAAATACCAAAGGGGGGGTTTGAACCCCCAAAACCCCCCCCCCCCCCCCCCCTGCGTACGCCCCTGCTGTACATGTACATACTTTACAAAAAGATAATTTTGGTAGCCTACAGCTTCTAAGCTTTTATGGCTACCATGCGAATTGGTGACCTGACTTCAGCATGTGTTCCTAAAAAGGCTAACCATATTTCAAATTGCCCCTAGAAATCTACATGTACATACACATGTTTGTAAGTTGTACCTGTGCATAAATTCCTGCTCAGATACATGTAGATGATGTTTAGGCTATCCCCTTGTAATAAGTTCATTTGAATGAAAGCACAAAAATAAGATGTTTTTCCATGGACTATTTTTCTTAGATAAAGCGTACATGTACATTGATTGACATGTACATGTAGGTAGATACATACATGTACAAGCAAAACATGTACAGTGTATTTCACAAATTTGGAATGAAAAAATGTCACTGTGACCCGTATTCTTCTAACACTCATCATACTACAGCTAGGCCTACATGTACATTTGAAAATATGTACAGGTACATGTATATGTTGAACATGCAGGCCTACCATACAAGTACAAAAGCATTACTCATTTATTCCTATGACTGAAAAACGTGTATTATATAAACTTGTATCTCTAATTTAGTATCCCTTTTTTCCCCTCATTCAAATGAAATTCAAAGAAAGCTTGAATCAGCATTCCTTATTCATGAGAAGAACAGTGTCGAACACCCACAAGTGAAGGTCTAAAATGACAAAAGTCAAGTTTACTTTGAGGCCTTTTCATTCCAATTGTAACACCTCACCGATGGTAGATCCAAATATGGTTACACTTGGCTGGACATGTGTAGTACATATAACCTTATACGTACTATGCATCAAACAAAAAGAAACTAATAAAAAAACCTTACTGCATCTACACAAGTATTACTGATAGATAGTTAGGCTACCAAAAACAAACTCATAAAACCAACTTTCGAGCAATGAAATGAGAATAGGCTATTATGGCCTCTATGTATTACCATACATGCGTGAGGTCAAAGAGGGGGAGAAATTGTTATTTTGTGGCAACTAAATTGTACCCTCAGTCAACCTACATGTACATATGGTACATGTTTCAGAATTAAATTACATGTACACCTCTATTATATTCATTGAAAATCTTGAAAGTAGCTCCTTTTTCCCCCTGCTATAGTATATACAGTGTTTTTACAGTAAGTTCAGAGGCCAACCATGCAAGCTCCTGTTTAAATGTTGCGCAAAAAAAAGAATATTTAAATTAAAGGGATCGTTTAACAATGTTAAATCTGAGATACACTGCCCTACGTGTTATCAGTGTCTGTGATATAGTGTAATATTGAAGCCCTAAAAAAATTGCGCTTCAAAATGATCAAGAAGTGCCTCAAAAAAGTAAAAATCTTTGAGTGACCGGTTTTACCATACTCGTTTTCCCCAATAGACTGTAGTGTTATGAAAACCGTCAGGCGAACGGTTTTCAAAATTTGTAATTCCAATCATAAATATCTTGATAATCAGACAGGCGATCGGCTTGTAAAAGTCATGGGGTTCCTGACTTACCTAAAGGTTTATAATTATCATTGCATCATGAGCTAAATCCAGAATTTTGTTTCAGAATCTGAGACAAAGTTACCGGATCCCTTTAACAAAGCCATGTACAATGTTTACAATTCCATGCATTCTAACTACCGGTAAGACTTTAAATTCTGTTTTTACTTTAAAGCAAATTATTATGCTATTCTGAATATTTCAACAGGAACCTGGACACAAGTCTAGAATAGATAGTTGTACTTTTACTAATTAATCACAAAACAAGATCAAAGTCTATTTATTATTTTGACACTGGATGACAAGAATAATAAACACTTCCCTGACGTTTTCCCACGCTCTGTTGAAGCTCACACGCACAAATTTGAGGTTTCAGGAACAGTTTAGATTTCAATATCATTTACATGTAGACATCGGTGATAAAGTAACAATATTAGGATCATCTGCTTAATAGATCGAAACCCAAATATTTAATGTGTGTATGAGAGTAAATCCCCAAAGACAAAGAGTAAAGATAAAAGAATAGGACCGGAAAAATGAACACCTTTTTACATTAACGCTTAACAGGAAACTGCTGTGCCACAGCTTTTTAATGAAAGCCATTTAAAAAAAAAAAAAGTAATAAGTGTTGTAATTCAATACCTTTTTACCCGGAAACTTTCTTGAATCTTGACCACTTCTGAAATGTATTTAAGTTTCTGATTTTACAATATCATAACTGGACATCTGGACATACATGTATGTATGTACTACATGAATACTTACGGGTTGCGCACACCAGGCACAGCTTGGGTCTGTGATTATACAGTCTCCACAATTCTTGGCTTGCAAAACAGGCACTGTTCGTTCCTGAAAAACAAAATGAAAGATAAGAAAGCAATTAGAAGAAAAATATGAAATTACTCTAAGACTTGAAATAACATGCATAAATCCTCTCTCCTCACTCCTTTTTTCTTACAAAATGTAAATACAAATAAATTTGAACTACAGTACCTGTACATCTTTGATTTTCACATTCACATCATTCATTTGTCCACAAAACACAACAGACATTGAATCATAACATGTTAAAGATGAAAGAAATATGAACTATGAAGACAGTGAAAACGGTTTCTCCTCTTGACTTCCTAAGTCCTTTTTCTTTTAAAAAATAAAATTTTAAAAAATCAGGATTTATTTTTAAATGTACTGATTGAATCACGATGTACATGTATACAGGTACGTCTTTCATTGGCACAAACTACATCGTAACATGTATGTATTCATTGGCACAACTACATTGCACATGTATACATGTATTACGAAAAGAAAAGAAAAGAAATTGTTTCACAATATAATTTGTAAACATCACAAATAAATAATAAAACAATCCAAAAGGGTTCTTTTCAAAGGCTTCTTTGGCATGGTGTTTTGTAGGAGTGAGCCAAGTATATACATGTTATTTGAAACTTAATTCCTGGAAGGAATACTATAGACATTTTTGAGAACACAAATAGATTGAAACTCTCATAAAAGGAGGCTGGTACAACTGTAACTCCACACCTTATGACATACATGTACAGTACATGTACCTGTATATTATTACAAACACATAAAACACAATATGCATCACCTATTTCCCCCCCCCCCTTCAAATTCTTATAATCCCTCAACCATAGCTGATGCATACTATAAATAATATAACATTTAAAGTGTAGTTCACACAGGCATAGCATACAGTACATTCAAGTGATTCAACCACATTTCAGCAACACAGTGATTATCACTTTGCAGTTTGCAGTGTCTGTTTTAAAATGAATCTTAAAAAACTAAACTCTGCCAACATGGGCTATATAATTTTGTCATGTTTATGAGAGGTGTTTGGACAGTGGGAAACGTTAACATGAGCTGAGGGCAATTGCCCCACTAAAATCTTCCACATTTAGCCTCTATGCCTAAATGGAATACAGTAGTACCTGTACCTGCAGTTAACGATCAGTAGTAGTAGAGCTAAAATGCAGCCCTGATGAATATCCGCCTCCCCCCCCCCCCCTCAATAACATGTAGATGCATCCCAGGATTGGCAATTTTGATATTCTGTTTTTCCTTCTAATAATGATTAACTGTTCAAATACTTAATCAAAAGCACAACAAAGCAACCCCAACAAAATAAAGCAAACCAAATCAAAAACAAAATAATAATATCAGTGACTTAGAATTCTTAAATCAGCGAATTCATATCTTTCAACTCTACAACTCTGTTAACAAGATCAATTTTTTTCCTTCAAATTTTGACCAGTATCAGTATCTTTAGCAAGGGGGAAATAGAGACATCATATTTCTGATGTGACATTTTGTGGCGGAGGAGTATTGCCTTGATACATGAAAACCATTTGTAGGGTACAAATGAAAACCACTGTTCTTGTACATCATGAACGTGTATAATGTTCTAGACATTGTAGAATTAATGCCACATGCTCTGATGACATTTACTCTCCACTGTCTGTCTGCAGACTAATTCAGGCACTAACTACAGTACATGTAAGTTTCTATAAATTTAAAAACTTCAACCCTGGACCAAAACGATATACCTAAGTAACCTAACCATAACCCTAAACCCCTCATCCTAACCTGATTTGTTGCATTTTTTCCATTTATGGGTAAAAAAGTGAGTTGCAAATCTCTGACAATACTTAAAAAGAAATTTTAGGCTTTTAAATCATTCACAATATGGCACTATACAACCACCTAGGTAAAACTTATTTGTGTGTTACAACTAAATCTTACAATTTCAAAAACAGTCTTGATTTCTTTTGTTTCAATTTCGATTTATGTACCGGTACTGCAAAAGTTAGACACTACTTTCATTAATCCACTTAAAAATCTCCTGTGTTGGTGTACATTTAGGTAACTCTCACAATATTCACTTTCTTTTAATGACCTCTATAGCATTGGTAATTAGCAAAATGTTGCCTGGCAGGGGTTGGCAATATATATAGCTCAGTCTTTACAAAGTGCAGAAAGTCAGAAAACTGTTATGTCTGTCCATGAAAAACAGTCCTGGATTGATAGGTTTTAAGTATCATCTCTTATGAATATTCTCTTCTCTCTAGATGACCTCTAGCTCTGGTGAGGAGCAAGAGGTCACCTGGCAGGGGTGTGGTGGTGATATTAAAGTTTTAGTGAGGCCTTTTTGAAGAGTTGAATTAGCTGTCATGCTGGGACAACAAGGTGAGAGGATGATATTCCATCTGTCACGCAAATTAACATGCTGAAAAAACTAATACCAAAACAACCTTTTTATATCAATGGTAAATACAGGTACATGTTCGTGTATGTAACACAGAGTCAAGGACAGACTACTGGTATGTAATTAAGGTTTGTTGGACTGCATGTACAGTTAACAAACTAAATTATTTATACCCTAAATGTAAATTGGATGTATTTACTAACTCAAGAAAGAAAGGTGGACTAGTTGAATTAGGATTTTTGTTGAATACTTTTATAGATGTAAGCTTTTAAGATGGTACATTATCAAGAAAACATAAATTGGAACAAACATATTTTTCACAAGGTACTTTATTTTTTTTAAATTATGTTCTAGCTTCCTGTCTTTTTGCCATCTATCACCCGCTCCCCTGCCCCCCCCCCCCCCACCACCTCTCTCTCTCTCTCTCTCTTCCATACATCTGTCCATTTCGTATATGTCCCTCCATCTAACTAATCTCCATTATTATGACTAGTGGAAACCTGTCACCAATCTATGTACACAATTTAGGCATAAATCATAAACATGTACATTATCTTTTTACATACTGGGTACATGGTCAGAGAAAGAGAGAGAGAGAAACTTGAGGTCAAAGATCAATAACAGACACATTCCCACAGTGCAGTAGACTGCTTCAGGTTACAAGGCCTGTGTTAATTCAACTGCCCTCCATCTGTCTCCATCCCTCTCCCCTTTTCTAAACCAGATCACCTGCGCAGCCTCTCTCTCACAAAACCGTTGTAAGTATGGGTTTGCCGTCATCCCATTGAAACGTGTGTTAATTTTATAACACATGTTCTAATGGAAGTTAGGCAAAACTTACACTGGTATCATGTATGACCCAAGTGTATATTCAATTTCCAAGCAAATATGTCACAGTTTTTTCCTGATTTACTATGGACAATGAAGTAGACTATCCAATTTAGGATTATACATGGAGGCTACATAAGGCATTAAGGGTACATGTTTTATATCTATCTTGCTCAAATGTTCACTCTTTCACTCACTGGATGGAAAAATAAATGATTGGATAGACCCTCAATAAATTGAATAAATAATAAATAAAGGGAACATAACCTGTTGATTGTGCATCTAAAAATACATGTAATGAAAGGAAGAAGATAACTGCACTAATTGTCCACTGTAATAAAAGCTGTGGTCTTCTGTGTAACTTCATGATGGAGAGCTTGTGATATCCCAGTTTCTGCAATGGACAATGAGAAGAAGAAGAAAGACTTTATTTTAACTGACAAAACCATCAAATATTTAATTTAAAATATGCATTAAAAACCATTTCACCGATTCATTTTACTGATTGCACATTAACATTTCGTATGACACTCGCTTAAAAACCTCCTAAAATTTGAGCGATAGCCAATACTATAAACGGGCGATGCAAACAAGACCTGCCAAAAGTGCATTCTCGTAAGGATTGGTGGCTCCTCTATCGCAGCGCTCCGGGCGCTCCATTGATCAATGTCCTGTACAATACAGCAATACATGAATCCCTGCTCATGGGACAACCTTTGGACTGACATCATCACCACTGAACAAACTATCATTCAAAACTAGAAATTAAAGGCACAAGAGTCACAATTCTTTTACCACAAAGACGGTCACACGGTAAAGTTACAATAAAATTATTCCTATTGGTAAATCAACAAAAACTACTGTATATTTTACAGCTTTATTTTGTGGTTGCCTGTGCTGTGAAACTGGCTGCACGAACACGAACGTTTATAAAATGATAAGAGTCACCTCGACCTCATTCGCACATTATGCTTGGTACATTTCTGTTTTCTGTTTTTGTTTCGGTTGCGTCGGTATTATAATTGCATCCAATCTCGAGAATAACCTGAAGTCTAAATTAAGTTCGTGGATAGAAATGCGTGTTAATAGCACATGTTTTCAGTAAAATGGTCCAAGAATTTGGATTTACGACATTTTCGAGAAACAGCCTCTAGATAGCTCCTAATACTTATGTTTTTGATGATGCATACGGGTATAATACCATTTCGAAAGGCAAAAAGCCAGCTGTGCATGTGCATGCCCCCTGCATCAACATAATGATAATAAATAAAAGAAATAGTTATGAATATCCAAAATAAATTGAAAGCAAAAAGTTTTATGCTAGTAGTATTTGTATTACATGGGGTTGAAATGTATTTATTTGATTTTGAGGGGCGGGGGCTCGGGGGAGGGGGGCCGGGGGTTCAAAATCGAGATCTCCTTTAAAAATCCCTTCCGATTACAAAATAAATGCATAGGTCTAACAGTATCAGTATCGCAATCCCTTTTGGTGGCATCTTTCTTAACCTTACATCTTTTACTCCCGACCGATTTTGTCACCTTGGTTCTGGCATTCATTTAGAACCGCTACTGCTTCTACATACACAATCATCCGTACCTGATGCATTGTATTGGAATTCTGTCGCTATCTGCCCTATAGGCTATAGGACAGTCATGTCACCGATATGCCCTATCTCAATATGACGAGCTGCGTGTGTTTAACCTTATCTTTGAGCGATGGTAAGCCCATTGACAGTACCAATTTCGAGTAATTTTTCATCACGTCCTCGAGTGGGGGACTGTTCTTTCAATTAGGAAAGCACCGGTATAGTCCCATGTGCTCTCGGTTTTGGAGCGAACTGGTACATGTATATACTATAGCTATAGATACTAGCCAGCTGCTGAGCAATTTTAATTGGCTATGTAAAAGGAAAACAAAATATATAACCATTGGCGGATTCAAGGGACATGGGGCACGTAACTGTACCCCAGCCCATAATTATGTCTCCTGCAGCATTTACAGACGATAAACATGCTAAAGGCACCTCCGGAATGTGATTTTCTTTCTCTCTCTCTTTTTTTTTTGGGGGGGGGGGGGATGTCAAATAATTTGAGGACAAAAACGCATTTTATAATGTGATGCCTAGACATATTTTCAAGACTTACGCTCTTGCCCCCGCCATGGACTAAAAAATCCTGGATCCACCACTGATATAAACATCAAACTAACAACCAACAGCTTCGGGGCACTACGAGATGCTTTGAATGAAGTGTATCAGTATCCCTCTTGCATGAAAGGGTAAATGAGCATTTGTCTACATCGATAAGCCTCTTCTTAAAAGGCCAAAATTAAACTGATTGAATCTTAGCGCAGCACGAAACGAACGGCCACTCGGTACAAGGGTCTGAAAATCAGACTATTGAATTAAACGAGCGCGCTCGCTAAATTCGATTCGACAACTAACGGTCGTTATTTTCCCACAAAAAGACTTTTTCAAGCCCTTTTGTTTTGAGGGAAGTTCTAAATCAGTATTATCTTTCAAACGCCGTTGGAATTTAATCTATTCATTTTTTGGCCTGCAAATGGGACATAGCCTAGTACCTTTAATATATCATCAAAAAATATCACCAGTCATTAAATTCTCGCTCCTTTACAGGTAGAACCAATTATGATTTATTTTGGCCGAAGTACTCTAGCATTTATAGACACAAAGAAACGAATGAAACAATCAAATTAATTTTCCTGACATAACTTTGCAAAAACAAAAAATGGATGATGTATTAAACTTGGGGATAATTTAAGTAATGCGCCCAATTTAAACAATAAGTCTATATACAAAACAAGAGACGAGAATTAAAATGATAACCACAGCGGCAGTATAAGGGATGATCTAGTTTCATGGTCAATAGTTGTGAGATGATTGTATCAATATTAATGAGGCATTTATGAGGTATACGAATTAACGGTTAATTTAATCATATAAAGTGGCCGATCACGGATTATCTTCGGGGGGGGGGGCAAGAGAGAGACATACAGACTGTCAGATTAAAGGAGAGAGACAGAGAGACTGAGAGCCAGAGAGAGAGAGAGGGGGAGAGGGGAGAGAGGGGGAGAGGGGAGAGATGGGGGCGAAAAGGGGGGCTTTGAGATGAGAACACTCTATTTTGAAGCACAAAATGTTATCAAAACCAAAAACATAATTAAAGTGCAGAGCTATACGTCAAAAGAGCCACCAGCAACATGGTCATAATGGTAGTACATGTACCACCAAACGTACCGACTGAAAAAAAAGGGAATTCAAACACTCCTGTTAATCACGGAATTAATATCAGTCATATTACTTGT
This sequence comes from Strongylocentrotus droebachiensis, assembly GCA_035222895.1. Taxonomy (NCBI): domain Eukaryota; kingdom Metazoa; phylum Echinodermata; class Echinoidea; order Camarodonta; family Strongylocentrotidae; genus Strongylocentrotus; species Strongylocentrotus droebachiensis. Next base: position 119,183 of record JAVYIG010003029.1, read on the forward strand.
TTGCTCTGTATGTTGACTCAAAGCGAGGGCTTAATACCAGATTTATTGACTGAGCAAGCGTTGTACAGAAAGAAGCGCAGCCGATCAGGCGTCAAAATGGAATAATCTATTTGCATTTTGCACAAAGTAAAGCGCGCCACGCACAGAGCAGAGAATATCTCATAATTGTCTGTCCTTTCGGAAATAATTATGATTCACCCTTTTTTACTCTTTCAGCGCGGTATGTATACATCTTTACATGCCTTGATATCAATGTGAATCTATCAAAATTACATTAATATGCAGAGCTCTCCTTATTTCAAGATGATTTCAAAATTAAAAATAAAATCTAGCGCCAAGCATAGTCATAGTCTACAAAAAGAAGGTGTTTATATTGCCTTTTGCGACCGACCCCAAAATCTTTACATCTACGGTGGCTTGGGTCATGAATACAATTACAGGAATTTTCAAATAAAAAAAGATTTAATGAATTTATCAACGCATAATAACAATAACGATGTTACAAATTTGTAGAAAGACATTGATATCAAAATCAGCCACTACTCAGAGCCCAAGACCGGGAATATTGACTTGTATCATGTGTATGATATCATGAACTTTCATCTCCAGCTTCCGGTAACCTAATATTCATAAACAAATGTATCATGTGTCTCTGCCATCGACAAGCTACCTATAGATAGGTCCATTTCAAGCTTTAAGGAACGTTATATCCGGAGAATTGTCAAATTTGAAGAAAAAAATATATAAATAGACATTGTAATAAAAATCGACAGCTTTGTTATGGAATGACCAAGACATTACCTTTAATGTCGTTCCGTAATAAAATATAAAATTTAATTTTTCATAGTTTTTCATGAATGGTTGTTAGGAAACCCAAATATAATATGTCATTAATGTATCGATTTTTTTAATGGAATGTTTATAATATTCAAAAATAGAAAATTCACTGGAAAGGTAATTCCTAAGCGTCGCTTGGAATTTACTAGAATCAATGTGGTATGTGATGTGGATACCCATCTGTAAATTGCAGATCCGGGATGCTTTAAAGAGGAGTGTATGTGTGTGTGGGTGGATAGGGGGTGTATTGTATACAACTTTTTTTTTCACCAGAAAAAATAAAGTGGTCACATTTTTTCGTAAAATAATGCAATCACCTCTAGAATATAAAGAGATTTGAAAAGGGTTATCGCCCCTACAAATGTTTACACAAGTAGGTGTTCAGCATTTCTTTTCTTGGGAGGGGGCGGGGGTGGGGCGAGGCGAGGGGCGGGCAGGTAGGATATAGCATCTGCGCCCCTTCTCACCCCGTCCCTCTCCTGTATTAAAGGATATCAATGGGTATTCAACGGGCAGTGACCTAAAAAGCATGGTGGAGTATATTCCTACAATTTCCAAGCCTTCTGAACAATTATTATCTATAAATATATGCGATACAAAAATACGCATCAATCAAAAGTATACCAGCAAGAAATATATATCAAGATCCGTGATGTGTACATGTGCTATGGCAATAATATTACCCTGTTACATTATTATGATCCATCTTAATTACCAGTGACTAGGGCTATAGCTGTGCATGAATCATATGTCATGCATGCATGAGGGTCAAGTGGGGTCAGAGTTCTACTCTCCTATGTATGTAGGCTATACCAAAACTGATTCACATGATCATGATGATACAGACAATAATTTATGAATCAGCTGTACAGATAATCAAGATGGCATTTCTACCTTGTGACGTTGTGTAAACAAAACGTTATCAATGACGAAGCGAGTTCTACGAAATGGGGCTACTCGGTAAAATGAAATGATAGAAATGTATTTCGTTTTCTATATATCAAACATGATCCAAAGGCAAATTCATTTCATATATAATACGTACACTGGTTCTTAATCATAAAGTGAATCATTACTTAATGACCAATATATCATACAGAGACAAACGGAAAGATATATGGGTACGTGCGAATTAAGTTCCATTATCTAGAAAATCGTTGCATGGAACTAACTCAAATGGATCAGCCTATGACCATAATGACAGTGTCAATTTAAAGAATATTATCATGTTATCGAGTGCAGGTTGTTTTAAATACCTTTCTATCAGCTTTTCAATCAAGTCAATACATTTCACAGAAAAAAATAATAAGACAGAAAGAAACGAGAGAGAGGGAGAGAGAGAGAGCGGAACATTTTAATTCAATCCTTGATTAATGATTTTTTTCCCTTCTTCTTCTTGTAGAGCAAAAACAAGCCGAGATCGCATATCTAAATTAATTGCATAGACAGTCGCCAATAATAATAATAAGCAATAAATAAAAAGATTTTAAAAATACATAACGGCTAGACGCAATGTTGGTATACGATCAACTAAAGCTGTTATTTTCTCAAGTCAAGTGAGAAATTCGCTTCAAGCCGTATATCCATCAATTCAATAAGTGATATCGAGTGACGTCGAAGCTGCTTTGAGGGGATAAGAGGGAGTATGATCTTTCTTCACCTTCAAGCCACGATCTCACTCTCAATGATCGTGAATAGGGCTTGCAGGCATGAATGCAATGTATCACCATCGTGTTATCTTTTTCTTATCATTGAGGGGGGGGGGGGAGCACGACCGGATGGTTTTGAAACATAACGCCATAAAATCACGTTTTTCTTCTGTCGACAAATTTATTGAACCCCTATCCCCATCCCCTTCCCCTGCAATTTGACTCGGCAACAAATCATGCATGGGGAAAGGATGGGATGGCATCATATGCTCTTTACTTATGTATGTTCATCATACATTTCTTTTTCTTTGTATCCTTTCTCCCTTGTCTCCCTCTTTCCTTTACCCTTCCACATTTTCTCTCTCTACATATATGTCTCTGTCTTTCTCTGTCTCTCTCTCTCTCTCTCTCTCTCTCTCTCTCTCTTTAAAAAAAAATGGGGGTGGAAAGAGGGGGCACGCGCACCCATACCACTTGTGGCTACGCCTCCACTGTCTGTACCGAAGGAAAGAACAACCCCACTCCGTCGCCAAATCGCACACAAACCTGGTTTAATATTTAATTTTGTCAAGAGGGTTTCATCCTCGCCGTTGGGTTCGTAAGAGGCATAGGCAAACATTCTCCAGGCAACTGCCAGGCAACCAAGGAATCTCATCATCCCAAGTCTTTTTCATTAGCCGGTAATGAACGTTAAAGGATGAGGATGCCATAACCTACATCGATTGTGATGGTGGAACTAGAATGTTAAAGTCATACCCTATCACAGTCTCTCATTACGAATACTGTCTTATGTCCGCCAGTTAACAAATATGTTCTTTTCTCTTGTCTGTACGTATACGGCAGAGGTTAAAATACGTAATTGCGTAAAAGCATAGATAGTCTTGTTTCAACTATGTCAGTGAAAATTGTTCAGATGTATCCTAATCAGTACTCATCAACAAATTCTATGAGGTTTTTGGACATCCTTAATGTTCTGTTTAAATATATGGCTATCTAATTATCATGTAAAATAATTATGTGTCGGAAAATATATACGTTACTTTACGAGATACACAACCATGACAACAAACCAGTGTATAGTTGCACATCTGTAGATCTTTCTTTCTATCCCCATCTTTCATCCCATCGTCACCTCTTAATTAATAAACAAGTAACAGTATAAGTGGAACGGTCAATATACGCAGCACTTTCTCCTATTCATTTTGTTACTCCATTTTGAAGACAAAATAGTGTAAAACAATGAAATGAATGATAAATCATATTAATTCCTTTAAAAAATGTTCCTTAAAATTCACTCGCATACCATTTAAACAATTTAATAGCATCTTCCATCGGTCATCTAACGGATCCATCTATCACATGCACCCCCACCCCCATCCCGCTCTTCAATAATTGAATCACGCTAAATAGGCCTCCAAAGTCTAAACGCCAATCGGGCAAATCCCTTCAAATCCCTTTCCCGTGCAGTACGGGATGACCAGTGCGTTTGTTCAGAGCCAAAAAGGCTCAACTATTATGTTAAAAATATGAGATAACACCCTTCTGGCTCCAAACATACTGTGGATAATATTTGACTGGTAAGCCGAGCGTTATTGGAAAAATAAACATGACTCGTTCGATTTCCCTTTAATATTGCACGCCCTGCTAAGCGCCGTCGGAAAATGGCATCAGCCAATTTTGATGGAGCGGCGACGATTTCATTAAATTTAGCCGGTATTTCGTTTTCGCACAGTACATGAAGCAACTGATGAACCAGACTGTCATAAAATGCATCAGCTTAAAGTTTAGAGACAATTGTTGATATCATAACGATGTCATAAATATCATAAGGCACTAGAGTCATAGTAATAATAATTATTAAATCACAAAACAGCCCACGATTAAACATAGCATTTTGAAAAGATTCAGTTTGAAGAGATAGTTTGAGATAGCTCAAAGCATATTTTTATTTTCCAAATATATATCTAGTAAATATACCTCCGCCCCGGCCTTCGAAAAAAAAATGAAACATGACAATTATAAATGACCCATTGCCGAGGTTCCAATATAGGTATTGGCAGTACAATTCTTACATACATGCAACATCGTATGTCTTTACCAAATGTTCCGCCTCACTACCCATTTTTAAACGAAATGTCCGTGAAATTCAAGTGAGTTAATTGACTTCTTCTATTTTCGCGATCGCTTATTATGAAGTATTCCTACCACCCTCTCTCTCTTTCTCTCTTTCGTTTACTCTCTCTCCTCTTCCATTTTCATCTGATTTCCTATTTGTATGATATGTTTTATAGTATTATGTTTTTTATTGTATATTTTGAGTATTTTTATGTGTATTGTAAGATATTTGAAATGTAATTTGTTTGTTACAGCAGTGCTCCCTTGGAAAGCAGGCCTTGCGGCTTGAATGGGACCACCCTGCTTGTATAAAGAAGACATGAATAAATAAATAAATTAATTTAATCAACATTTAATCAGTATTTGGGAATTATCTTTTTAAGCACTAGTTTCATATCAGCTTTAGACAAATGTTTCGTCTAAAAAGAAGAAAAAAAACATCGTTCACATAAAAAATCACAATGCACACATTTTTGTTGTGTTTAAAAAGATATTTCCCATCTTAATTGATATTTTATTGTTTAACTCAAATACATCGATGAAGTTATTACGACGTGCATCTTTTCTATACGCTACCTTTTTCCTCTTTTTAATGAATTTTGTAATGAATTCATGATAAGAGAAGTGTCTAGCGTTTTCCTAGTGGAAAATTCAATTCTATCTTTCATTGACAAAATCGCTCCTTCTCTCGACGTGTTCTTTTAAATATTCTATTCAATACAAAATTAATGAGATTTCAAGTTCATCGAGCCAATTTAATTTGTGTATGTGCTCTTGGCGGGAATTGTTCATGGAAAATTATTTATTGTCCGCGAACAACACATACACGAAATATTCATTAAAGACTGAATATGACCTTGCTATAGATATGAATCAAAATAAAACAATGATGAATCAAACTTCTTCTATCAATTCTTCTTCTACAATGAGTTCACACTTTCGCCTCAGCGTCATCTTGTAAAATTGGATAGAGCACCCAAAAAAAAGGATCATATATTGTTCACGTGTGAAGTGTGTGCCCGACGTACACTGTGTAGTTTTACAGCACATCTGTAGTCGATATGAAGTCTTCAACGAAAGGCCTCTCCTCTCGCTTTGAAAGATCTATTAAATCTGCGGTTCATCGAATTCATGGCACCCATGGCATAGTAATCCAAAAATACAACAACGAAGTTTTCGTTTGCTGAATATTGACTTTTTAATGATACTTATAATTATGAACGAGATGATGGGTGATATTAAAAATATATATTATGTAACAAATCTGTCTGTATATATAATGATATGTGGATATTAAATCTGTCTCTTCCTATATTCTGCGACAAACAGAAGAGGTGGAGGGTGATCCGACATTTGGACAATTATTCTAGGATTTATTTCGTGAAAGATATAGGTTCCAATTGTGTTTTTAGGTTAGGTTTAGGTTTAGGTTAGGGTTAGAGTTATGGTTAGGTATACTATACCGTCTATACGATCCCGGGTTAAATTTTAAAATTCGGTTAATGTGGGGAATTTAAGCGGAACGATATTGTTGCAGGAGCAAGTTTCGTAAAACCGTAAGGGGGTTGTACAAAAACGATAGGATCTTTGAGATCAGACTAGGGGCATATAAATCAAGACGTGATTCAGAGCTATCACAGGGTCTGAGAAATCAGACTAAGATGAAAAGGGTGTGATTTAAAGCAAGGAGTAATGTTCTGACACCTCAAGCCACAAAGAATTATCTCTCACCTTCGCGACAGCCTTCCACGGTTATCCTCCAAGAAAATATGCCGGAGCAAGGAGGTAGGATGCGATCCACTAAGAGATATGCTGGGGCAGGGAGGGGGAATGTGTTATTCTCAAAGATATATGCTGGGCAAGGCTATCAGTTTTGCGAGGTATGAACTGTGTGTTGCAAAGCAATGCAAAGAGACAGTGTACCTACGGGAGGATTCGGAGTAAGCTTGCGGAGAGTGCTATTAAAGTGACAAAATGGATATTATGTAGATAAAGAAAAGAGGGGTGAGGAGTGAGGAAGAGGGGAAAAGGGAAATCAAAACCGTAAATCAAAACTGAATAACACCAAGACTGAACGATCCACAATCATTTTCCTTATCCGTAACCAAAAAATATAGGCATATGACATGAAAACCACGAAAGCTCTAGATTAACGTAGTAACTGTGCCGGCGTCATCTTTAATCAAGAAACTAATTGCTTTTATGAAATTGAACAATCACCAAATCAGACCAACAAAGCCTCGAGAAATATATTCCTAATTCCTGAAAGACATCCTCCATGCAAAGTGCCAATGATGTTTTTCGCATGCAAGGAGCACGTTTTTTAAACACCTGATACCATTTAACCATAATTAAACACACTTCTTCGTTGAACAATCGCTCCATCATTCAGAAGTTGCTTTGTCATGTTATGTTCCTCCATTAACCAGTGGCGTAGCTCTAGGAGGCAAGGACGGGCACTTCCCCCTTCCCCCACCATCGAATGGCAAAATAAGAGGAAAGGGGGAGGGAAATAATCTACCCAAAGAAATTGTGGGAGTTACCTATTGAAATTTGCGAACATTATAATAAGATAATCCGAACATGGTAATATAATCACGACAATGTGGTATTGGAATTGCATTTCCTGAAAGTTTTTTCGATTGTGGTGGACGAAAAATAATCATGGTTTGGCCCCCTCCCCCACCACCACCACTCCTGAAAACAGTGTCCCCCCTCAGAGGCTGGATCAACCCTACGTCACTACTCCTACCAAATCCCATCGCACACAATCAGGAGGAACATGCTTTTCTTCGCGGCAGCACGCGAGTTTTGCCGAAAAGGTCGTTCGCTCGCGAGGGATCTTTTGTCGCCTCAGCAAGCCTGTTTAATTCGTTCGTCTCTATCGGTTTACCGTGTTCATTCTAAGCCGGGTTGCTGGTACTTTCAATTAAGTATCCTTTCCCTTCCGAGTAAGAAACACACAATAAAATATAACTTCTAAGAAAAAAGACATGTAAATATTATACACACAGAATGTTTGCGTCATATAGCCCTACTTTTAGTGAAAGATATTCCTGATTCTTCATAAACCAGTTTCATTTTCAGCAATAGAAAACAAAAGCATGTGAATACTAATATGTTATCTATTCAGAATATCTTCAGCAATAGAAATAAAACACAAACAAACAAACTAACTTACGAACATATTACAAAATTAATACATTGCCTAGTTAGCCTAGATGCTTGCATACTACTCATACTACTCATGTTGTCCATGAAGCCTCTTATCTTATCTTATAGTTTGACTTCTTCACTCATGAAAGCTCTACTCAGCTTTTAATGGCAACAAAAGAGAAGAAAACATAACGCCACAAAATATCACAATTCAAAATCACGTACCTGCTCGAATGCTTAAATTCCAAAATAAAGTTACGATCTACGGTAGATCGTCCAACTACGAGATAGTGTCATATACACAGACATAAAGTCCTTTCCCTTGCTTGTCCGGTAGCGTATCCTATTGCTCTGCCTCTGATAGCAGTGAGTATTAGGGTGACAGCATCTAAAAGTGACAGCATTACACACTCATCTAAACATAGACTCAAGACCCAGTCGCTCTATTGGTAGTCGACGTATAATCCGTTTGCATTCGAGGCGAGTGAGGTCATTTGATATTATTTTAAAGGGAAGTATCAATCATTTCGACTCCTGAGTTCCTTGGATATGAAATAGCGGTGATTCAGAGGCGGATGCAGGATAAAGGGGCATGTCCAAACAATGTCTGATAAGTGGGAGGGGGGAAACAAGGGTTATCCCATTTTCAGATGTCTTGCTAGTCAAAACAATATGTGGCAAGCAGCAATAACAACACAAATATCACATAATTCCCTCATAATTAAATTTTGACGAGGGGCAGGTGCCCCCGTACCGCCCCTAGATCCGCCACTTAAAATTTATCATTCTTTTAAACTTGGATCTATAAAATAGTAATTCTTATTAAAACTGTAAAAGGTAGGTGATAACATTCAGGTATTTAGCATCGTCACATCGTGAGTTGTTATCCATGATAAATATGTTCTATACGTAAGTTCAGTCTAGAATACCCCTCCCCCTCCAGAAAAATAAGTATTACTGCGATTTATGAATTTCAATACGAACGTAAGTGCGACCAGGAAGAGAAATACAGGCGGAAATACTGCCACTTATAATGTACCATAAAACAGTCAAGCAATAATTTATGTATTATAGAGCAGCCGATCAATTATCGAGACCGATAAAACACCTGCGAACAAGCCTATAAGACTGCGTGAGTCATGGGATAGGGGGTAAGGGTTTTTCCAACAACCTCTGGGTATGAAACGCACCTTCGTGCTTCAATTACTTACTCTCAGCGAAGGGCTCCCATCCAGCTAAAAGCAGGCATTTATTAACTCCCAACTATCTAAATAAGAAAAGTAAGCAGTTGCTGCAATTTTCTAGGGAGCCGCAGAGTGCCGGCGAAGCCATATTGTGATTTAGAGAAGGGCCCGAAATGGGGGGTAATGAACAGTCAGGGTAGCTTTCAAGCATTTGCGCAAAAAATGACGTTTCCCAACGGGGTGGTTGCTTTAGCAATAATGACGCCATAGCTGAGATCATAAACTCACTACATTCCAGTGCCATGAATACGCTCTCTGGGTTTAGATTCTAACACGATTTAGCAAAGACTTTCGGTAAACCAACCTCAAGGCAGAATTGACAATATAACCTTATCTGTGTTATTTTCATGATCGCCATGAAAATAATGTGTAACATTAAACCAGTAAATATTAAAAAAAAAGTATACGTACAATATAATGGAGTATGCTGTGACAATAACTTTGTGTTTACAGATAACGCCTGTCAATTCTGAAATATGGTTATCCTTTTAATATGATACTACCAGCATAAATAACGCAATCTAAAATTACCAGGTCCTGCAAACTAGTAAAGGTATAATGAGCCTCAAGAACACCCCCCCCCCCCCTAAGAATTAAAATGACACACTGCATGTGCGGAATAGAATCAATACAAGGTTTAAAAGCTGGGGCAAAACGGATGAGACAATAGATTAATGGATGCTTACAATTATTACATGAACAGACTGAGAAATGGGGAAGCACCATTTTTATTATTACTATTATTATTATTAAAACGGAACAGAAGAGAACATAATTTGATACAAGAAGCCGCGCAAAAATAGTCAACACAACTTAATTGAGCTCTTTTGCAGTGCCATGAGCACATAATAATACATAACTGTTATTTTAGTCACAGGCAACAACAGACAAGTTACCAGTTTTGTTTTTCTTTCTATATATTATTTGAGAGAAAAAGAGAGAGAGAGAGAGAGAGAGAGCATAACAAATGGTAATGTAAATTTTGGTCTAAGATACAACCCCGGCCCCCCCACTCCGGGGTCGGAATGACCCCATGCGTGTTACCAAAATGTCCGGTAAAGGGGTACTTTTGTGCGACAAAGTCCGGCCCGAGAATTGTAAAAAAAGGGGTGTACTAACTTTTCACCCGGAGATTTCTTTAAAAAGGGGGTGTTTTTTCTTTTTTTTCTCTCATCTCTTTGGACTCCTGAGAAATTATTCCGACTTATTCCTGATTTAGGGGGGTCTCCAAGGCAGGAAAAGTCCGCAAAAAGCCCGCGAAAGGGGGGTTCGGAAATGTTGGAAGTCCTCAGATAGGGGGTGCTTTCAAAAAGAGGGAACGAGCATAATGCGTACCCTAAATAACACTCAGTGGGGGGGGGGGGCGGGGATACAACAGACAGACAGATATCTCATAAAAGACAATACGCTAAAATTTCGCCTTAGTTGCAGCGGAATGAGTGCATCATAATTAATCAACCTCCATTTTAGCTAAACACAAAAAACGGATAGAGTTCTATAAAACGACAGCGCACTAAAACGCATTCCTTGTTTGGCCCCCAGTTGCAGCGCAATAAGCTCGTCATAATTAATAAACATTTACTTTAGCCAAAAATAAGAGCTGGTAGATTTCTTACAAAAGACAACACGCGAAAACAGACAACATTCCTTGTTTCTAATAGTGCATTGCAGAGAGTGCATCGAGATTAACAAATTTCCCAATAAGTAAATAAAATGAAAATTTTAGCGAAAAGATAATTACAGACAGAGTTAGACAATACGCTGAAATCATACCTTTTATGGCGTCCGTAGCAGTGCAAAGAGTTCATGATAATTAATAAACCCTCGCTTATCCACGGACAAGGTCATACCAGCTGATGGCTCGGTGACCGGGTTAAATTATTAATGGACCTCATTACCGCCGGCGAATTATAGTCGTGAATATAGCCTTGCTTAGTTATGAGTACAGCATTGCATTAACTCCCATGCGTTTGTTCACGTATGTCTTGATTTATGTATATACTTATTCATTTGAATTGAATTTGTTTCCACAAAACATGAAATAAACTTCTTGAAATGATATAATAAAATGATGTGGAGGGAAAACGAAAGTATAAATACTAGATAATCCCCCTTTTTCAATTTATTCATTTATTATTTATTACTTACTAATATTTTTTTCTTCAATTTATTTATTAATTAATTTTATTTATCCATTCATTCATCATAAACTCACCCATTGTTTCTAACTTTCTATTTTTATATTTATTCATTCGTTCATTAGTTTATTGTTTAATCAACAGTATTCCTTTATTCTATATCTTTAAAAAGGGAGAATAACTGTCTTAACCGTAATGGTTTACAAAATACCTTCACGATATGACTAGATGCATTTCATAACAGGCTTATATACCACGCATTATTTATATAGAATATGGTTCGGTTCTCAGAAGCAATAATGCATGAAACTACGACATAATTGTGATCAAATGATAATAACGAGCTGAATGAAAACATGATTTGATTTTCCGTTTTCTTTATATTCTACCTAGAATTTCGTTGCTCAAGAATTTGAAAAAGTAGCAATCATCTTTATGTGGTATCACAATTGGGCAAAAATGTGGGTCACTGAATAATAATTTAACGATTAATAATACAAGGACCGTAGAATAAGACTAAACAGCTCCGAGCTTTAAATACAGAGGATGCTAAAGAAAAAGAGATACCGTATATACACACACAGTTAATACAAGATGATCCGTATAGTACATTACATCGCCTATGGCATTATACACACTTGGCGCCAGCGAACAAAGCTCCGCACAGGCTATCTAAGGGCGATGTGAACGCATTGTGACGTAATCAATTTCCCCGGCCCGCAGGAAAGGCTAAAGACCCGATCATAATGAGAAGAAATTATTAATCTCTCGTGCACAAAGCATACATATATAATTGACCCAAGAACGATCGCTTTTCCAGTAAATGGGGTTGGATTATATATTGCACGGAAAATTGGTCATAGTTAAATGCCATTGTGCGTACAATAGCTACATAATACATTGTTCAATAGTACTATAATGCTCTCATAACGACCGCATTATAAGTATTTCAAACGAGTAATATTGATCGTTAATATTCATTAATATTAATGAATAACTTATAGCAATATCAGTACCTCGATGTATCAACTCTGGCTTGTTTAAAGGGCATTTTGCATGAATTTACAAAATTGAACTTTATACAAGTCTTTCTTTCGAATATTGCTGAAAGAATACAAAATTTGGGTTTTCTGCGTACACAGGAAACCAAAATTATTATTATTTTATCAATGTGTGTCTCAAACACATTTTTTGGTGGGAAATATTTGCAGAAGTGTGACATCCTCTTTCACATTATGATACAATTTAAGTGAAATTTTGCCATCAAACTTTTGGCGAATTTGGGGTACTTTAGAGGGGCTTTAAAATATTAAGGTAAAAAACAGGCTTAGAATATCGTGTACCAGAGTAAAATTCACAAATTATTATTCCCTTTAAAGCTCATAAGCTATCATGAATATATTACACTAAAATATTAGTTACTTGATAGAGCTTGAAAATACGAGAAACAGCACCAAAACGACATCATTTGGAATGTATTTGAGATGGGTATACGTGAGCATACAGGGGTATCGAAAAAAATATTCGACTGGAAAAGAAGAGGCAGATAAATAATAGAGACTAAAAGAGGTGCAAACGGCGGCTACGCCCTATGATGGATACACCACAGTTGGGTTCAGAGATTACTGGAGTTTTAGCTTCAGATCACTGAAAAGGAATGCATCACTATACCAGGTGATGATATTCTCATCACGTTGATATTCATACTCATCACGGAGGCGTATTAGGGTATCAAGGGGGAGGGGACCAGGGAGGACTCGGAGAAGGGAAGGGTTTTGCTCTTTTACAGGGAAAAATATGCTGTACCACGGACTGTCTTTTAAAAAGAAGAATGACGAATTGACCGAGATCCAGACCAAGCCTCATTTTGGGTGTGACAGGTAATCTTCAGATTGGTGTGGAATAGAATATCAATAAGGGGGAATCGCAACGCAGAAATGAATGTCTTGCTCAGTCTTAAGCTACAGTATGCTGCATCACAAACTGTGTCCGAATAAGAATGATAACTGTATTGTCATAGTTACATACCTTTTTGAAAGATAGAAGAGGGATTGCATCATCATCATCATCCCTCGCCCCCCCCCCCCCCTCCTCCTCATTCATCCTATCAAATAACGGTTCCATTCTCCGTAGGACGACGGCATTCCAGCGCGTAATCCAACCCCAGACCCAGTCTGTCAATTATTCAAGTGCCAGTTTAACGCATCGACAGAATGACTCACTTTCGATCCCCTCAAAGAAGACGAGTTTGCCATCTACCAGAAACTCTCATCCCTCCCTCTCGCATCATCCGCCATCCCGTGTAACACAACCCCTTTAGGAATGCATCCTTTCACTGGTAATTGGATGTAACATTCTGTCATCTCATCTGTGAGGTGCAACATTCATGGGTTCGCTAGAGCAAATCAGTGCAAAATATACAAGGGATCACAGAGATTTACTTGACCGAGTACATGTACCGTGGATGGAAATCTCAATAAGAGCTCGACTAGAAAATTCAGAGGGAGAAAGAGCTGGTAAAAATTGAAGCTCGTCAATTTTCCCGCGTTAACCCTTTCCAGGGAAGAGATAAAATAAAGTCACGTATAAAGCAAAACGAAATAAAGCGGAACAAAACGAAACGAAACAAAAAAGCAAAATAAAAGCAATACACTTTTCCACCTCAATACCAATTTTGAACATATGGCTCTCTTTGACACACTGTAACGTTTGAAGAAAATCTTTGTACACCTTGACTTATTTGCAGCATATAAGACAGAAATCGGAACTTGTATTGGCGTATTAGTAGAGCATTATCTGTGCAGCAGATATAACAGTTATGTGGGTTATAAAATTCGGTTAACCATATTCTTTGACGGTTTAACGAAATCGGGAAATATATGCCTACCACTCAATGCTATGCTATTATCTGCAGGTTCTGGCATCCATATAAGACAAAATGGAGGACTAAAATCTAAGAGACTGAAGCAAAAGTAGAACGGGTGCAGTAAAATATTCTCCAATACCAACAATGTTAGGGAGATACAGAGACGAAACGAACAACCTAAAGTGCAATAGAGCATACGTGGGTTGAATGCATCGGTATCATTAGGATGAAGTTACAGCCCGTAACTCGTAATGTTTCCCTTAATGTCTCTAGTTACGATTCCTCATCACCTCATCTGGATGACATCATTAAAGATGGCAACACTGCCAGGATTAATCTGGGTTCCGTTTTCCCCGCCGACTTTTATTCCTGCCATTTTAAAGGTGCCTATGAACTTGTGAAGAGACATGAACAAAACAAACAAATGTTAGAAGAGAGCATTTGGTGTCCCCACATTAGCAAGTATTTCGGTCTTATGAACATAGACTGACACCTCTGGTTTGATCGGAGCCCTAGTGAAGCACTAAAATGATCTTAGATGCACTCAGTAACGCATCGGACAAAATGAATTGGACTTGTCAAACTATAAACCTTTCACAAATTGGTCTCCTCAAGTTTTGATAAAAAGGTACCGGAGATGCCAAAAATCAGAGAGAAATCGCCTCTGAAGGCTTATTAGCATAAATCAGTAAGCTGCGACATCGATATCCCCTTTTCCAACTGAATTTCCGTTTAGGAGACCGATTTGGGACTAAGTTGCGGTTTATAGACAAGTGGAGTCGACACTAAGCCAGAAAATCCTTTCTTTTCAGTCCCTGCATGTCTCATTCCTGGTATTTTGTAATATCCACAGGAAATCACGAGAAAAACGGCGGCATCTCTACTAAATCCGTACACGTATTACCTTCGTAATCTTCTAATACAGTGACATCCACTTCTCAAATCAGTATAGGTAGCTTCCTCTTTTCGACGGAATCTCTTTGCTTTCCTTTTTTTTTAAATACGATACCCGCCAGTAACTGCGGTTGTGCGCGACATGAATTGTGATCACTCCACGTCCAGCCAAATAATCCCGACAGTGAGCAAAGACCCTGCTATCCGATGGAACAGGAGGTAAGATAAGATTTATTCCTCTTACGAGACAAGAAAGAATTAAGATGAGAGCATGAAGAAGATGGATGAATGGGCCATAGAATGGGTGATTCATCGTTTGATTTGCATTTCACTTCGCCCTAACCATGGTAACGATATCGGGATGATCCGGGAAGTTTTTTATTTGAGGGACTTCTCGGTCGGCATGCTCAAAATAGTTGATGAATTGTAAAATTAATATGGTGAATTGAAATCATTAAAGTTAAAACATATTAAAAAAAATGTTGTCAATCTTGTGATACCTCTTTTCTATGATTCGAAACATTTCTGTATTTCTTTCGACTTTTGTAAGATCTAGCTTTGCATCATTGTCTACATTTTTAATTCAGATTTTTTTCTTCTTCATTTATTTTAATAAACTGGGAAACATTTATGATTCTTTATTTTCACCAGTGGCGTAGCTACAGGCGCACAAGGGACGCCCCTATCACATGGCTAAAAAGGAAGAAGGTGACAGGACGCCCTTATACACCCTTCCACTTGTCCTGGTGTTCGGTGGCCTTGCTCTTTTATATTCAATCCATAGTAACATAACCCCCCCCCCCCTATGATGAAAGTGCCCATCAATGCCTGGAGCCACGCTACGCCACTTACTTTCACCATCTCTTTTCATATTGGTCAGTTCGTTCGAACCCCTTTGGGGTCAATATGTTTTTAATTGACCAATCAGTATCTAGGCCTACTACTACCTTCATTTTAGAATCTATGAACTGTAATTAATTTATCAGTGCTTCTCTCCTGAAAATGTGTTTTAACATCCATTTTTTATGATAAGTATTCATTGTTCTGTATACCCCGTCCATAAATTCATATATTTTTGACAACCATATTACTTTTTAGTTTTCATTCTCGCTTTCCATTGTTCTGTATACCCCGTCCATAAATTCATATATTTTTGACAACCATATTACTTTTTAGTTTTCATTCTCGTTTTCCATTGTGTGTTTTATATCCCCGATCCAAATCAATAAAATCTGGTTTGTTTGTAATGTTTGCTTCAATAAATTGCTTGTTTGTTCCTTCTTCTTTTTTGTTCATTTCTATGAGCCATGAAATTGGATACACTCATCATTTTAAATCACATAATGTCAATGTTCGGTTTTATTATGAACCTCATGATTGTAACAATAAAACATTAGTTTTTCGAGCAACAAATGAATAAGAATATCGAGGGGAAAAATCACAATGAAAATACAGGAAAAAGATCTTTTAGTATTCATGGGGTGCCATCAAATAAATCAAATTTCGTGCATATTCCCGAAGAAGGTAAGGTAGCTTTCAATTTACAAAATGCATGTTAATAACGCGTCATGTAGCATACATGTACACATAAATCTCCTCTTTATTTCAGGCCTCTCTTCTTCAATATCATGAAAATACAAAAGTAAATTTGGATAAGTCATCATACCTCAAACATTCCCGAAACGCGAATATTATTGGAGTATGAGTAAACAGATTTGTTATGAATCCTAAACGCGATATTGATTTCGAGACGAGGTTGTTGGTCGATCGCCGAGAGGGAGAAAAGCGCGCGAGAAGAAAAAAAAGTGGCGCCGGGGTCGTCTGCAGATGAGAAACCGAAATATTGGTGAGAATTAAAATGATTTGGACGCGGTGAGTCACCGAAGATTTACACATTCAACTCTTGAAATCGGAAGGTGAGAGAGACACTCATCGTTTTTCATTAGAAAGAAGTGGATAATCGTATTTTCTGTGGTGAAAAAATGTAATGTGATCGCGATGTAAATGCAACCCGCTTTTTTTGTAAACTCGTGTCTGTGGTTAACATGGTTTAAGAAATGCATGAGCTGTTTCCACACTCAAGAACACACGATTGTGACATTCGAGATTTATTATATTTAACAACTGGTTAAATGCAAAGCACAAGTTTTGCAACAAGATATACGTCTTTTTCACTGCTACATAACATAACAACGTCATATCGGTCAGGTCTATAGAATTCATGTTCTGATATTATTTTTTTATTAATTTCTGATTTGAGCCAATATCTCTGTGCGTTTGTTGGTCGTACTGAAAAAATGCAGAGGATTTATATTCGCATTTCATTACATACTTTTACACAACGAAAAACCCTACTGCGTTTTGTGAAATAAAATAACAGGACATTTTACGCCTGTCCTAATTATCAAAGGATGCTTAAATTATAAATATGCGTTAAGAAAATGAAAGAGCCCTTTTACTATATATCTTTGATAGATCAGACACCGCTTAACGGAATAAATAATTAAAGAAAGGGAAAATGGGGGAGATTTTATGAATATTTTGTTGAGGTCATCCGTTCTGGGTTTCCGGTTATTCGGATTATTATTAATATACAAATAATACACAGCAGCGAGGGAATTAGTAAGAATTACCCACATAAGGTACCTTTGGAACAGTATAACACGCCAGAGGCGATAGCCGAACAAAATGATGTGTATTATTTGTTTTTATAAAGTTATGTTTCATAACATGATTTTACTAATGACCGGTCATTAGTAAAATTACGTGTTAGGCAAAATAAATGCCTGGTCATTGTGTACGCTCTCAACCAATCATTTGATTAGGATCTGCTTCATCATCTTATAATAAAATCTATACAGTGTGCTAAGATCAGAGCGGTGATTCAGATTAAATGAGATGGCAATCAAAGAAGAGCAGAGAGAAACCTTATCCTGAGTGGATACAAAGTTCACTTCGATATATAACTTAATACATGAGTAGCTTAGACTAATAGATTATAAGCAATATTACCATGGTATTTTTGTGTGTAAAACAAAATCAATATGTATCGCGTGAAAATAATTGGATCCCTCTAAGTTTTCGTCAGAGAATAACATCGTTGATGCTTTAGAACACATGATCGAAGGTGGAACATAACACGTGATGTGGTATTTATTTAACCTAGCATTTCCTTTCCCAGCCGATTTTCTTGTCCTTATATCTTTTTAATGAGTTTATTATAATCATACATGTTAAAATATAATGTTAACATACATGTACTATCATTTTAGACCTTAACTTGCAACCTAAAATAGGGTGGGTGTTTCCGTATTGAAATGAAGAATGGATTCAAACATAGTTATGATAAATTGTTTATAAACGGCAATCTCTATTAACCTGTATACCTGTATTCCCATAACCTTTTCCAGATATTTTGAAGTCGATTCTGCGTCCTTCGTTCTATAGCTGAAGACTTTCAATATCAATCTCATTCCAGTCTCTTATATCTATCGCACACTTAAAGCTCTTTCAATTTCATTTTGAATAGCTAGGAAGAGGCTTGATGGAAGATATAAGTAGAAGGTTATTATTGAAGCCCGAACTGCAATACCATTTTGTTTTGTTCACCGACCACTTCTCTGCAGACTTTCAATTTCATTTCGAGTGTCCTCTTTCAATAAAGACAAAATGAGCATCTAAATAAATCGTATATCCTAGCAATATGTTGTTTGCGAAAAACCTATTATTGCACGAAAAGTGCTTTGCCACTCGACAGGTATAGAGGCTCTGGAACCGGGTTTCGATTCTTCTTTTTTTGTTCGTGATCTTAAGGGCGTCGCAAAAACTCTAATGGGAGAGGGGTGGCATCGGATTGAGGTAACGGTTCATAGCCCACAAAAGTAAATTATTTGAATAATTCCACTTCTCATATTTTTCTAATCTGCCGAGGCAGGGAAGTTATTATCATTACAGACACATTTTCGTTCGGAACGATCATGAAACAGTGTAAGCATTGTGGTATATTGTTGAAGGCTTTTGACTCGCATACGACAGGTTTTGGGTTCGATTTCTCTCGGTGCTTACATATTGGACAAGGTGCTTTGCCCAATTGTGTCTCTCTCTACCAAGGTGTAAATGGGTACCTGGCAATACTGGGGTGAAGTCAGTGCATGGCCCGCAGAAAGAGCAGCGTTAATACTGATGTGACTACCCATGGGTTAATGAGACCCACTTATATAATTACAATCATTACATCAACGCTGTGTTTTCTTCCTGTCATAATCTGATCAGGGACAGAGTTTAGAGAGTCCTAGATCTGATATTCCCAGACGAGGCAGCAAAACAAACCACAATTCCATCACAAAGCAAATTTCTCACAATTACTATATTATCATTGACAAGTGAAGGGAGTTTGTAATGCCCCAAGAAGGTTATGAAGACACACGACATAGAGGAATATTAATCATGATTTATCTTGGCCTCCAATTTGTAGGCAATCTGTCTTCTTCATACTTAGGTTTGACCAGAACAAATACTAATTTATCTTTTCTAGCCGTGCTTAGTTAGCTATGTCTTGTTCCGAATAATGATACCGGTTCAAGCACGGCGCCCTTTTCAGCATTGCATTTTGTAGTCACTTTGGTGTATCGCGGTAAATAGATGAATATCAAATCTTGATTGTAATAAATTAATGCGATTTAAACATTCACCCATTTCGACAATGGGTGAATGTTTGATATGTATCTATTTACCGCTTGTGGGTTGGAACGAGTGCAGTCTTTCATAGGGGTCCACTCAGTCCAAAACGTTATGAAGATAAACAAATGATGACGAGTAAAAGAATTTCTATCCAGTGGCATCTCCCCCCCCCCCCCACCCCCAATAGAGTGAGAGGGGGAAATAGCGAAAGGGTATGATGAAGTGAATGGGAAGGGGAAATGAGGAAAGACATAAAGGATTACTTCTAGACACGCCTCCCACCCCCCCCCCCCCCTCCTCCTTACCATTGGTAAACATGGTATACATTGGTATACATTATTGCAATTTCATCTAAATTTGCACGGAAAAGTTAGAGGCCAACATCCGAACCACATTGACATGCGTCATAAAAGAATGCTGTGAAAGAAACAACATCAACCAAAACGTAATAAAGTCCAAATAAGGAGTGAACATTACATGCATCTACCGCAAACATGATGCGGCTAGCTTCAATTTCAAGTGTGCATCAGGCGTGTATTGCATGCTGGGAAGAGTTATTGTCCCTTATTGTTTTGGCAATGAATTCCAGATTCAGGCTCTAAAATAAATTGGCGCGCGTGTCAAGTATGATTTGTTATGGGCGAATCGACTGAGTCGAACAGGGTGGGTTCAGACACTACCAAGAGACGCATGATAATGATGATTTACTTTTCTATATTTAATATAATATAAAGTCCTATTCTATTATATTTAGTTTCAAATTTTAGAAACAATAAATGAATACGATATCAATTTGTGTGTTTGTCCGAAACCTAAAATAAACTTGACTAAATGTAAATGTAATACCACTTTTTTTGTGCCATAATGACTGCTTGAAATCTTTTCATAAAATAAAATTAAACTGAAAGAAAAAAAAAAGGGGTAAACTGTAACTAAACCATGTGCCCCCTGCCCCCATGCCCTTACGCGACTGCATCAAGTTTTCCAATGAAAAAAAAAAAATCATGTGGAGACGCTCTTATGGTAGGCCAAAGCTCTGTATTCATCTTTCTTAATTTCATTCTAGTGGACAGCCCGATAAATTGGGGTTTAGCCCCCCCCCCCCTCCCCTGTCGATAGTTTCCCTGTAGCTACGCCAATGCATAAGGTAAATACTCATTTTGTATCTTAAACTTAAATATTCGTGTGAACACGCTCCTCGTAGCCCCATGCATGCTTTGCATTCAGCTTTCGTACTTTCTCCTATGGACAGCCCATTGATTAAATTTCATACACACGACAGACCAGGATTTGTGCATTCCCGTTCGCGCCGGTCGCTTTTCATTCCCCGATGCTATCCGGTGATTTATCAGACGGAATATTACTGTAAAGTGCTTAATGGATGGTAAAATGGAAGATAACATTAGAAAGTTTGATGGCTTTGGTGGGGAAAACAAAAATAGAAGAAACCTGATCACCTGCGGAAAAGCAAGTGGGAAGCCATGTTTTTGTTTTGCTTTATTTCTCGAAGACCCAGTTTAAATAAGAATCATTATTGTTCTCAATTAAAAACACTTGTACTATTTTCCTCCCCCCCCCCCCCTCCGAAGTCTTCACGAGCACACAGTCAGTCCTGCTAGATACAATGTATATTTCATCCTAAGCGCATAATGTGCACCGATGCACACATTTTATTCCTCATTTTCGTTTAATAATTAAAACGCTCCCTTCATGGTTGAATTCCCACTGCCGGGGCTTACCTCCTCATATCGCTGAATAATTAATCCAAAATGGACCTCTCAAGTGCGATCATTTCGCTCACATTTTATTCGTTTCATCAGTGGCAGAGCGTAACGAGGAAACAGTTACAGCTCGGTCCCACATGTGCATTGCATATGCTTGGTTCTCCTTGCATGAATCCTCAGCAAATTACAATAAGTCCCTACTAAGGACCATTATTTAGACAGAAATGATCTGTGACTCATAATTTGTGGTTAAAATTTACATCCTTTATTCAGCAAAACTAGATGTTAATATTTCATTAAACCATTATATACCATAAGGGGAAGAAGTCAGAATATTGTAATGGAGGAGGTTATTGCCCTTCATTGCCTTTATCCAACTTTAAAAAAAAAAACCTACTCCGCCATAGCCATAGGTATGATCCTACCCCACACACGTTCGAATTCATCTTGTTAGACAGTTTGGAATGGTAAACCTGTTCTAGAGCTCTGTCATCACGTTTTAATTCGTTGTCAAATGGAAGGATATTTGATCAGCCGTCATACCAACAATCAATCAAATAGCGAAATGATCATTATGTACTTTCATTATTTTTCCTTGTTGTTGTTTTCGCTTTTCGCAGAGTAACATCAATATCCTATGAATGAAACCCTAATAATTCCGACAATCAATCAAATAGCGAAATGCTCGTCTTTAATAAGATCTACTGTTCTTTCTTCTTGTTTTGTTTTTCGCAGGGCGAAATGAGCATCCTCCGTAATCCATATGGGGCTGGATATCGTTTTCACAAGTTACCTCAATACGGTCTTTTAATTAAAAACTGGTAAGCAAAAATATAGGCTAACATAGGGCCTAGACCTGATTTTGAGGGAGGCCATCGGATTAAATCGCTGATTCTTTTCATTCATATTCTGTAATATCTTGCACTTTAATATAATTGTCTGCTCCAAGAAGGGACAAGCCTACATCAAATTCATTAGCGGTCAAGATTTTGCCAAGGTTATGGTAGCAATGAGTGGTCAAAGAAACTCGTAAACTGGAAATATGTTTAAAACAAAAAATAGACCTACATGTACAGTAGAAGTTAAAACAATTTATATGGTAGGCCTAACAAAATAATAAAGTCTTGCATAACCCTACCCTTGTTTTGTTTATCTCCACCCATACAAATGCTTCCAATCTCTCCTTCATAATTATATCTACTTGATGAAATAAAGCAGCATACGGGAAGGGGGGTGAACGATAGACAGCGACAAGGAGTTAAAACTCCCTGACAGGGGTAAGAAACCCCGCTAAAATATACCTGTTTCACAAACAATGCAGGTGTAAGATCATGGAACCTCACATTCGATCTGGCTCAGAAAAGGCCCAAGACGTCCAGTCAACAATACCTGTTTGACCTCAGCCGGGTCATGTCGCAGTCAATTGTGCCCCACGGGACCAGAATCCCGCCAGAAAAAAATACACAAATTTCTCAACACGTCATCTGTCGTCTGCGAGTACCGTTCGGTTTATCAACCAATGTATACGTCAGAGTGCATATTGTATTTTCATTTCGGTGTCACTCTATTTCTTATCGTTTCGACACGCGCCAATTTAATCTGAGCTACGACATGTGAAGGAATGAAAATTGATTGCACGGTTTTCGTTTGCCGGTAAAGTACCTGCAAAATGTAAAAGTTGTGCAAACTGGTCTAAAACATTGATATGACAGTGAAAAAGATATCATACAGAAATATACGTTTGAAATCTAGGTTAAAATAAACACTAATTTGATTAAAATTTTGGTTGTTAGGCCACTTAAAAAAATATACATGTTTAGCCCACCCGCTTCCTTTTTGGGGGCCGCCTCTTTTTTTCTTTTGTTTTCAATATTTTGTTTATTTTTTGTATTTATTTTTTTTAAAGAAAAATATATGAAAAACAAACTGCTAAAATTATCTATTTCTGATTTTTTTTTTTTTCTATAAGAAAAAAAAAACCCGACGGCCATCTTGAAAAATAGCCCGATTGTCAGGGAAAATTAACCGAGCGGCCATTTTGAAGAAGAAAAAAGGGGGCCTCCTCCTTTCTAGTTTTCAAAAAGGCAGGACGCTAAACATGTTTTTTTTTTAAATTTGGCCTATCAAGGCTACATGACTAGTCTTACGACACATCGATGGATCAATGATTATCTGGCCGAAGGAGATGGGCGTAAGTCCGATGAAACTGATATTGTATATTAGTAGCCCCCCCCCCCTCCCGATCCGCTGTCAAATAAATTAGCCTCGTTTTGAAATGTACAATAACTCGTCAAATATCAATGTCGCATGATATTACTGCTTTGTGAATGAATTGCAAGGAACATGAAGTTGATTATAATATCATAGGCTAATTCTTACTTTTCAATTGTCAAAACCTCTTAAATAATTCAATTTCTTCTTGCCCTTCATTTTGTAGAATACCAACGTAACGACGAGATCAAAATACAGTTGTTTATTTTTATAAATAATTGAAAAAATTAGGAGATAGATAAAGATAAAGAACAACAAATAATAATTAAAAAAACTACTCTTATACACCTAATACTTAAAATTGCTTTTACATAGAAGAGGGATACAAATATTGATTGCTTTTCTGTAAATTTCTAACGTTACAAACAGATCTACTGTTTAGTAAACTAGGTCAACCAATTAAATCACTAATCCTCGACAATATACCACGGAGCGGTCGATTAGAAGCGCATGATCATCGGCGTATGTATGGGGGGGGGGGGGACCGAGGCATGTGTCCCCCGATAAAATGACAAAGTAAAGCTAGATGAGAGAGAGAGAGAGAGAGAGAGAGTGGGGGAGAGGGAGAGGGGGAGAGAGAGAGACGCACACACAAAAAAGTGAAGGGGGTTGGGACCCGGCCCCCCCCCCCCCCACTCCGGGGTCGGAATGACCCCATGCGTGTTACCAAAATGTCCGGTAAAGGGGTACTTTTCGTGCGACAAAGTCCGGCCCGAGAATTGTAAAAAAAGGGGTGTATTAACTTTTCACCCGGAGATTTCTTTAAAAAGGGGTTAGTTTTTTCTTTTTTTCTCTCATCTCTTTGGACTCCTGAGAAATTATTCCGAATTTAGGGGGGTACGTTGAGCATTTTTCCTGATTTAGGGGGGTCTCCAAGGCAGGAAAAGCCCGCAAAAAGTCCGCGAAAGGGGGGTTCGGAAATGTTGGCAGTCCTCAGATAGGGGGTGCTTTCAAAAAGAGGGAACGAGCATATGCGTACCCTAAATAACACTGAGTGGGGGGGGGGGGGCGGGGTTGGGAACATGAAAGCAGATGAGATTAACGACCTCCTCTCACACCCTCCTCTTATGTTTATTATTAACCCTTGTTGATAGAAAAGGGAAAACAAGTAGAAGGAAACATGAAGGAAAGTGAAACGACCCCTCCAATATTCGCCCTCAAAATTTACCCTTATCAAAAGCCTTCTTAAAGGGAAAGTCCACCCCAGGATTTTTTTTAGCTGACGATATAGACCTAATAATACCATGAAGAATGATACAAGTCTCATTAAAATCCATGATCACATAACGAAGATATATCGACTTTTTTATCGAAAATCAGCCGCCCCCTAAATGCAAATGCGTTACATGGGCAAAAAACGATCGCCAAAAAATAACCGATAGTATCGAAATTGTGACGTATGTTGCGAGCTGCCTTCTTATTATGCAGACATTCACTTTCGCTCGCGGTACACTGTTATCGCACTGACACGACGAATGATGAATGAAAGTGAAAGCGAAAGTGAATGTCTCCGAAATAAGAAGGCAGCTCGCAACATACGTCACAATCGTTTCATGCCCATGTAACGCATTTGCATTTGGGGGCGGCTGATTTTCGATAAAAAAGTCGATATATCTTCGTTATGTGATCATGGATTTTAATGAGACTTGTATCATTCTTCATGGTATTATTAGGTCTATATCGTCAGCTAAAGAAAATCCTGGGGTGGACTTTCCCTTTAATTCACATTTCGTCCCGTGAGTAAGACCTCCCTCCCCTAAAACTCTCGATCCACCTTCGCCATTGTTCATGATACCAATTACATGAATAGTCAGCAAGAAATCAACTCGATTTACTGACGAGGAAATGAAATATTTCCAATGAAAGTGAACCCATTGGTAGTGTACTTATCCTAACTGCCATTCTCACGGATATAAAATATCTTCATATCTTGTCCTTGTTTTCCATTTCCTTCAACTTCCTCATTTGGCAACACGAACTTGATACATAACATAACCTTAATCTAAGCAGCAGTACCTTTGTTTGCACGTATTTTATGTTATAGACATTCCGGTGAAACAAGTTGCGCTCTGAATACTATTTCTGGAACCATGGACCTACCGATAGCTGCATGCATATAATTATAATCATATATGTAATGTCTCTTTTTCCTTTTTTCGTGCGTTTCGTTATTAATCCAAGTAGTTACGAACAGTGCCCCCCCCCCATGAATGATCAAACTACCCCCCCCCCCCCATAACGGATGAACCCAGGCCAGGGCAGGCTATAGTAATCATTCACAATTTATTTATTTATTTATTTCTGATCTTTTGACAGGGTAGCCCATTCACCAGCAAGTAGTGGTCTTCCATGGGGCCCTGAATGAACATATTTACATCGTTTATAACATTTATACAGAACAGTTACAAAAATAATACTCGTTTGCAAAATTAACATATATCATTAACCTAGTAAGCAGTAATGTCAATAGGAAAATATTAATTAAGTCGCAATTATGTGAATAAGACATGTAAATATTACAGAACATGCACGTAGTGTATGTACGGCTGAGCCATTCACAAATTACAACTTTGTTTAAACAATCTCTTAAATGAATTGACAGAGGAAGCCGTTCTCAACGAATTATCTAGCTTATTCCATTCAAATATGGAAGAAACAATTGGGCTACACTTATAACAATCAGTGTGAAATCTAGGCACACGTAAACATCCACTGTCTATTTGCCTTGTATGATGCTCATGTACATCATTAGGATTGATTAAGCCTACCTGAAGGTAAGAGGGTGCTAAGTTATGAACGCATTTATATATCATCATAACGCGACTTAACTCAAACCGCTTGTCTAGTGTCATCCATTTAAGACTTGTGAACAAATCAGCCGACGGTGTGTCATATGTCTTGTTCAATATTATTCTTGCGGCCCTCTTTTGAATTTTTTGCAGCTTAGTTGTATGAGAATGAAATCGGTTCGACCATACAACAGAGCAGTAATCTAATCGTGGCAACACTAGACTGTTATAAAGTAACTTTAAGGATTTTTGAGGCAAAAAACTCTTTGCTCTCTTTATCATGCTAATGTTTTTCTGGGTAAGTTTACTTACGTTTTCGATTTGTTTAGACCATTTCAATTCTTCATCTATCAAAAGTCCTAAGCATTTGGTGAATTGAACTCTTTTGATCAAATTGCCGTTTAATGAAATGGTGAAAGATTCAATTTTCTTGAGATTAGCAGGAGAGCCTATTAACATGACACAAGTTTTTTTTCAGTGTTTTTTTTCAGTGTTTCAGTGTTTCAAGTGGTTTCAGTGTTACTTTAGCTTACCGTGTATGTACGAAGGGTCCTTCTGACAGCTCAGTGTATCTCGACGTCAGTGGTCCTCCTCACGTCAATAATCCTATTAAAGAAAATTAAAACACGATCCCAATTAAAGCATGTTGGCTTGAGAGGACAGGTCAGAAGATTCATTAATTGGAAAGGTGTGTATAACACGAGATCGAGGCATTAAGAATAAACAAATATGAAAACATATCGTTGTATAGGCATCGGCGTATTTAAAAAAAAAAATATTAAAGCATGCACAAAGCAAAGGTAGCAGAATGTATGGACACTTTATTATGACCACACAATAATTGTTGTCATCTAAATATTCTGAATAATATCTTTTTGAAAATTACAAATATAGCAGGCGTATAGTTCACGAGGATTTCTTGTTTATTTCTTCTTCTTTCTTTCTTTTTTTTTTTTTTTTTTTTTTTTTGGGGGGGGGTGGCTTTTGGGAACTTGGATAGTCTTGAATTAAAAAGATGTGCCTTTTTAAAAATCAATTTTTATTCGACATATTTTGGGGGAGCTTGAGGAATTGAGGCCCCCACCCCCTTAAAAAAAGAACCGCTACTGGAATAGATTACTTCGAATAAGAGGTGCCATTTGTCCCGACATTAGAAACTTTGAAATTCTCGAGAGGTGCGACCCACCCCCCCCCCCCCCATCAACATCACCATAGATCAAGAGCATCATCTAGACAGACTAGAATGGAATAGTAATTTAAAAACGAATAACTATATGTCATTTTTGACATGCTATTTTCAAGTGGTTTCAAGTGCTGTCTAAAATGTAGTTTGTATTGAAATGCCACGTTTACTCCGAGCGTGAGCGAAGGCCCTTTTAATAGTTTCTCCAGCTGATTCTAGTCGTTGTCCAAGTTCATTCAAGACGAATACCCGGAAGGCAATAACACTCCCTCCTATAACAAGGTGAAAAGAAATCTTTATTCCAGACGGGAATATAAATACGTTATATTTTCCATGCATTCAAATACAATCATAATTATTCACATCAAAATGTCTCAATAGAAGAAATGTGATTATATCTTTCGCAGACGCAAGTATTGCACATAGCCATCCATCCCTTTACACGCATTGTACAGGCTACAGTACTGTTTTTTTTTAGGCCACATTTAAAATTGTTTTTCAATCTTGATTCAATTTACACTTTCACAGACTGACAGTATATACACGTACAACCTGAGCCATGTTCAGGTGCATTCAAGTATACCAAGGGTAAGAAATCGTCAAACAGGGGGGGGGGGGGGTTATTTTGTATCGTAGTATCTGTTTCAGCGATAGTAAATGCGGCCTGATATCTCTTTCGAAAACATCAAAATTGTATACATGTCCCGAGTACCAGATTCAGATACTTTAGAATTCTCTTTTAAACAGTTTATTCAGTACATCACAATTTGAAAGAAGTTTTATTCAGTAGTACCATGGAGATATAAGATTAGATTTTAATTGACGTCAAACTTTTATTGAGCACCCTCTCCTTCTATCTTATATCTCCATGGTAGTACAATGTCATTGGATAAAATGTTACAGGAATGTTCACGGTTCTTGTGTCACTGGAATTGGTGGAGAGTCTTGAAAGGTCGCATTAGAGGACAGCCGGGTAGGATATCGGGTGAAAGAGGGCAGATATATATGAGAGGAGCGAGGTAGAGGGGGGTGTGATGGAGGAGAGCAGAGATAGAGGGGGGGAGCGAGATGGAGGGGGAGCGAGATGGAGGAGGGCCGAGAAAGGGGAAGGCCAAGAAAAGAGAGGGTCGAAAAGGGAGGGTCTAAAAAATAGGAGAGAAGAGTTGGGTAAGGGCTGAGGTGGAGTGGACTGTTCTCCAGAAGTAATCTCCACCCCTCAACATGCTTAAGAGAAGACACTCCGGGATGCAATGGTATTGCATTGGATAATGGTGCGATATCTCTGCGTGATCTGGATGTAATTAAGATTTATGAGAATGATACATCATGTGTGAAGTCTACGTGAGAAACATATAACTTCAGAAATGCTGATGAGTAGAGAGTGAGATGGAGACAGATGGAAAGAGCTAGATGGAGAGAGAGGAGAGAGAAAGAGGGGGAAAGAGAGAGAGGGAAAGAGAGAGAGAGAGGTAGAGAGGGAGATAGAGAGAGAAATATAAATGGGGGATATGAAAACAGTTCATAAAGCTGTTCGTAAAGTTACGCATGACTTTACGAACGACTTGTATGAAAAGCCAAAATGGGATGCTCAATCATTATTAACTGCATCAATTAAAATTGAACTGTGCAAATGTAGATTGACATTCTTATCATAAAAAACAGTTTTAATGCAAAGTATATTTTTTGCCATAATTTAATTGAGGTTATTGGAAATATCAGAAAAAAAACTTTGGGCATCCTATCTGGCACTTCATACAATGTATACAAGTCATAACTTTACGAACAGCTTTATGAAACACCCCCAGAATGCCAGATAGTGTGTATGAATGAGAGAAGGAGCAAAAGGGTGGGGGAGATACAGAGAAAGAGACAGAGAAACATAGACAGACAGACAGAGCGATAAAGACGAATAAGAAGTGTCAACCAGACCTTCGGATAGAGACAGGCACAAACAGACGATATGAGACAGGGAGATAAAGAAGGTGAGACAGAGGATGTATACATTTTTCAAAAGTCTAGACTATATACGTAAAGGTTGGTCCATGCCCCTAGGCACAATCAATTAATCGAATAATTAAGGATTTATTCACTATTACAAGCTGAATGATAGGATTTACGTTCACTAGGTACTATGGCAACGAGTCCTTCATGCCAAAATAGTACATCTTACCCAAGATTTTATTCTAGACGATTTATAATAGAATTTAGTGGCGCCGCGCGCAACATGGAGGGATAAGCGGTGATCTCCAAACGGGTATCAATAATTAGATAAAACTGTTGTTTGCAGTAGCATAGCATATGACTTGTATGCTCCTGTACCCCCCCCCCCCCCCCTCCCCTCCACATCAATATAATAGCGACAAAAGGAACCAAAGAGAGAGAAAGGGGGTAGGGAGATATTGTGATGGGGATAAGGGGTAAGGGGATGGAGAGAGAAAGAAAAAACGACAAAGGGGAGAGAGAAGAGGAGGGGGCGTCTCGACTGTTCAGTTTTTAAGAAGGAGGTCTATACAGACGAGTGGAAATGATTTTATTCCAAAGTGGAAACTAGTATATCGTTTGATGAATGTCAATTTTAATACGGAACTTCCTTACTATTGCCGTTTCTGCCTACTCCAAATATCGTCTAAATGAAATGAAAATGAATATAGTAAAAATGATTGACCATTATTATTGTAGTTTCCTTGTAACAAATTGAGACATGTGGAAGGCACGCATGAACATGGCAGACGTTTATCATCAATCACACGATTCATCATCCGAATTCGATTGATCAGAGGCGTGGCGTAGGTTTGGTCATGAGGAGGGGGTAGCATTGGTATCACTTAGGGTGCAGGCACACCAGTACCAGGTGTATAAAAATCGAATTACTATCATGAATATAATCACTAATTAGGGGTGTTTGGGAGAGGGTCCTATTTTTTTCTTATTTTTTTCACGTTGCTACCCCCCCCCCACCCATTAAAGGGATCGTTTAACAATGTTAAATCTGAGATACACGGCCCTACGTGTTATCAGTGTCTGTGATATGGTGTAATATTGAAGCCCTAAAAAAATTGCGCTTCAAAATGATCAAGAAGTGCCTCAAAAAAGTAAAAACCTTTGAGTGACCGGTTTTACCATACTCGTTTTCCCCAATAGACTGTAGTGTTATGAAAACCGTCAGGCGAACGGTTTTCAAATTTTTTAATTCCAATCATAAATATCTTGATAATCAGACAGGTGATCGGCTTGTAAAAGTCATGGGGTTCCTGACTGACCTAAAGGTTTATAATTATAATTGCATCATGAGCTAAATCCAAAATTTTGTTTCAGAATCTGAGACAAAGTTACCGGATCCCTTTAATTTCCTTAAATATAATTCTCTCTCTCTTTCTCGCTCTCTCTCTCCCTCTCTCTCTCTCTCTCTCTCTCTCTCTCTCTCTCACTCCCTCCCTCCCTCCTCTTTTATGCTATCTTTTTCGTAAAGATTCCTCCTCTCTCCTTTTATTTTTTCGTCATTAGATTTTGGGCATCTCGTTCCAAGTAACCCCCTCCCCCTTTCATACGACTATGCCAGTTTGATTGATATATAAGCACTGACTCCACGTCCACACTGGGTATGAGATCAAGCGAAAGTAACTTCGCGTTGTGTCATTCTCTATCAAGTCAAGTCAAAGTCCTCTCGCTATTGCGTAACACCGCCTAAAATTGCAAATATTTGCAGGGGTTGCTAGGTTCCATAATACTGCCGTTGTGTAATTATTGACATCAATTCAAATAAAGCAGGGAGAACGGAGGCATTTCTAGTTGAATATATAAATCAACGAGAAGAAGAAGAGGTGATAATTACGTATACAAGGATTACGTAAGACGCAGATAATTATCACTCAAAATGTACCACTTACATCTTAATATGAATTATGCTACATGGAAACAAACTGCAACGTAGGCTATGGTATGAACGTGTGACAAATGAAAACTAGGTTGATTTTACAAGCTGGCTATAAATATAGAAATATCAAATGTATATATGGGTGTATATTATGTGGATGTATGTTTTGTATATATTATCGTGATCTTCCTACAGATCTACAAAAGCATAACTCGTGTCAACTTACTGCAATGGAAAGACATGATACAGGTATACGAGGGGACTAGCGGGATGGGCGTCACGGTGGTAGAAGTGAGAATAAAAACAAATTGTCGGCAAATTAAACATTCGACTACTGCTCTTGTCGCTGAACGTGTTCCAACTGACTGTGATTTCAGTGCCATTACGATGACGTATCCAGGATTTGATATCGATAAACCTCATTCCACTTTGCCTCCTATCTCGTTTGGAGAAGAATAACAGAAAGTGAAATGGCTCCTAAAAGTGAACTTCACAAACAAGGGGCGGATCTGGGATTATTTAAAGGAGGGGGCTGCTACCCCCCCCCCCCCCAGGATTCTAAAATCAAGCCAGCAATCAAACCAAAAAGGGATTATCACATTTTAGGTGCGTTTCTGGACTAAAATTGAAAGGGGGTCATAAGAACACGGGGAAAGCACAAGGGGAAAGTATTTCTGATATAAAAGGACGAAGGGCCGGTCGCCCCCTCCCCCTCCCTAAATCTACCAGTGCCACAAGTTTGCCAATGTCATTCTCGATTACATTAAATCATGTTCCCGCAAGAACCTTGCCACCTCGTCGGGAAGAGATCGATCTGGAGACATTTAATTGCATTGACATTTACGAAGCTGGACCCAGTCAGGGTGATTGGAGACGATCAGTGATCATGAACGTGACTCTTGGCGTAACTTAGGGGTGTAACCCCCCCCCCCCCCCCCCCACCTGCCCTCTCCCATTCCCGATATGAGAATCAATAAGGAGAAGGATCTGTTGAGTACTGGTTAGAACACATAAACCCATGGCGTCACTAAAAGTGTGCGCCCCTAATATAATGGCTAAGAAGAAAGAATTATGAGGGTACAGGAGGAAAAGGAATAGAAATGAAAATGATATGCCCCTTCCAGGGCTCTCCCCAAAACGAGGGTTTGTTAACGCACATTTCATTTACCGAATAAGACCGCCCCCTCCCTCCACAGGCGTCCATACAGCTTCTTTTTTGTCAAAAGTCCTTGGCAAACTCAGCTAATTCATGTTGTAGGAGCAGCCCATTTTTAAGCTAACTGCCCATTTTATCAATGTCAAAATAGCCATCAAAGTTAGTACTTTAAGATTTTTATTTTCAAATTTGTACATTATAGAGTGCGCGCCCCCCATATATTTTCTTTTTTACAATAATAGTAGCCATCAAGGAAATAAAAGCTATTCCAATAACTGTATTTTTCTTTTCTTTTTTAAGCTGTTGAAGGTGGGTCTTCACAGACCATCCAGTGCCATCCGTCAGCAACGACTGTCATTTAAACAGTAGCTATTCACCATAAGTTAAACATGTACAAGAGATACTATTGATACCTTTAAGAAACGGATAATTATAATTATGTTCACTCGTTGGCATGTTGCAAAATTGAAATTGAATTATGTGGGTGTGCATCTCTAAGTGGATTTTTTTTATATGATACACTCGCTCATTAAAGTTGCATAAATGTAATTTAATTAAATTGTCGTATGATAAATTGTCCTTACACGGGACTGTACTGTACCGAATTTTCCCGTAATTGGTCTTTTGTTACGTCACGTCGATGTTCCGAAACAATAATTTGC
This sequence comes from Strongylocentrotus droebachiensis, assembly GCA_035222895.1. NCBI lineage: Eukaryota > Metazoa > Echinodermata > Echinoidea > Camarodonta > Strongylocentrotidae > Strongylocentrotus > Strongylocentrotus droebachiensis. The sequence goes on from JAVYIG010003029.1 coordinate 152,421, forward strand.
AAGGGTTAATTGTGCAGCTGAATCATTCATTTATATCTCGGTTGATTGATTAATTGATTCAATTAATGATTCATTCTCACAATCTTACGCCGTTTTACCCACTAGCCTCAATTCCAGGCCAAATCAGATGATGCCGAATGCACAACTTCTCTCCCGTCTTCTCTCGTATCCAAGAATATGGATGCGATTTGGAAGGCTCTAAAATTTATGATGTGAATACGTGAATAAATGAATGTGACCTTTCTCAAAGTCTAGACATCCAGGGGAATATATATCTAATGCACCAAAAACTGTCTGCAATTTATTCTAGCATATTATACACGGCATCGGGCTATGAACATTATTTTGGCGAGGCTCTCTCCAGGGTTTGATAATAGGGTCAACCATTATTATGAACGCGTCTGATGCAGAAATCAATTTGTGCCATCAAGTTTGATATTGATGAATTTATCCACTAATGTGATTCGCAGTTCGGAGTATCTCCATTATTAATTACAGTCAAGCCAGCAAAATGTTAGCATGGGGAGCAGAAGGTTTATGTAGAGAGTGACCGGCTCATCCGGCGCGGCGTTTTTACTCCTCTATACTTCGAATTTTATATCTTTATTGTATGTTACAATGGAGATGAATACTGTATAACACTTCCTGATTTGGAAACTAAATATTACGATAAATGTCATGGCACAACCACAAAATGTGTGCCCCATGTACTATCTTGATTCCATTTCCTTTACAGCAATTTCCAAGTTTCTTTTGTAGGCCATCAATATTGTGTACTGGACATGCTGGGTGCACAGGTCAGTAATGAAACTCGAAATTAAGTACCAGACTAAGGTCCTAACGACTTGTACATTGACCCGAAGAGATGAATGGGCTAGGGGCGCTACACCCCAATTTTTCCCTATACTATTTTTGTTAACAATAAAAGGGCAACCGCCACTGCAGTTGGGCTCATATATCCGAGCAGCAAAGTGAGCTATTCGTATTTGTATACCTTATTTTGTATATTTTTATAACAAAACCACTATAAATAATGTGCCAGAAATAATATGTTCGCCCGCGTCATTCGCTCGAAAATTTAGAAACTGGAACGTCAGCTGATTAATACGATTGCACTTAAATAAGGTTGTATGTCTGTAATGCAGGCATAACCACATCGCTTGCTTCATATCCTACCATATTGTTATCAAACTACTTGGGTTTGTATGGTAAACGGGGTCAAATAAGTGGCATATTTTCACGTTCCAGCCCAGGCCCAAAGCAATTGTCGCGATTAAATTTCAGAATTTAACCTCCGCGAAGTATTTCTCATAAAATGAATCATAGAACGGGCTAACTGGTGAAAGAAACAAGCGTCGGTTCTATGAATAATATTTATGGCTTCAAAAACATAAGTATCTGGGATATGATTTGGAGCAATATAAAAAGTATCGGAGCTAAGAATTACAGCATACAATAACAGTATCGGTTGTAGCATATGATTTACAGCTTGTAAAATTAATCGGCCTTAAAAAAAAAGCTTAAAGTCCATAACAGAACCGGGGGGGAATGAAAAAGAAAATGTAAGTATTTATGAAGTAATTATATCTAAAACAAATCATTTTGAGTTGAGGAAAACCGAAATGTGCATGAAAAAACTTTAGACCAGAACGGTGCTAATAATATTAATAATTAAGATGGGAGTGAAGCTGCCACAGAATGGCATTGGTTAAAGAGATTTCCTTGCTATGTGATATACACTGTGTGGGCCTATGCTGTTATACATGTCGGTAACCAGTAACACAGAATATATGAAATGATATGCTATAATTTCATCAGGGGGCACTGGCCTATCTGAATTAGTATTAGGCTTTAAACACATTCGCTTTATTATCAACCAATTGGGCCGTTTGTACTTGTGGATGGGGCTGATTACCCATGGCCCCCTTTTAGAACCGAATTACGTATACATCCCCAAAATGTACCCGTTCAAACGATTTACCAAAAATGAAGTTGAAAACTGTGATGACCATTTTGTGAGAGTAGTTTTCAGAGCTGAGCCCCCCCCCCCCCCCCCCCCCCACCCGACGCCCTCTACCAGCGGCAAGTACAACGTCAGATCGAATGTGAAAAAGGAAAGAGGACTTTTTATTTTTTCAAACAATTTGCATGGTCAACATGTCGGCAAATGTTCTATTATAATTCTCCCTAAACAGTTCGGTATAGTAATGTTGCTTAGGTGACGCCCCCACCCCCGCCCCCTCCCCCACACACACACATAGCACCAGCTGACATCGCTGATGTAAAATAGTGTAGTATAGCAGGGTAGAAGGGGGGGCCTGACAAAGCCTAGCCCTAATCTCCAATGACAGTCTTCATATCCTAGCATGAATGCAAGGCTGTTGTTGTTGACGCTGGCTTTCCAAACTCAGCGGTCACCCAACCAAATTTGTCCGGCTCGTATCGAAATAGGGAGGACGAACGTTATATACCGACCCAGAATGCCGCAGCGCTGACAACCAACGGGTCGAGGAGACGCTGGTGAGCCACATTCCTAGCGTACCACCTCCCTGACATCAGCCCACAAATGGAAGGCCTCCCTACGGGGCGGTTTCCCGATGGACTAGATCAGGACTACTGCATTACAACACATACCCTGGTTTGATGGATAAGCCAGGTCGATTCTAGGATCGGTGCCCGTTGCGTTATAAATAGCAAGCGGTCAGCTATCTACATAAGATAGCATATCATCAGCACCTGCTGTGTATAGCATTATCTACAAGCATTCTCACTTTCATCTTCTACATGCAGGTGAATTCTTCCCTAATCTTGACAGAAGGCCTTTTCCGTTCAACCCCCCTCAGTCTTCATCTTTCTCCGAAGTCATCGAAGCTTGCGCTGCCGAAAGAACGTACTTTTGCCATAAGTATCCACCATGAGAAGGTGAAAACGCTAGGAAAAAGGAATACGCTTATACCACAAACATTGCTTAGTAAATCTTCACTTAATTCAAAATCAAATCTAAGCCCCAGTGTGGTGTATGATGTTTGGTTCATAATGTGGTCAAATTTTATGTTATGCTGGACACAGTGTGGAAATTGTTTGAAGATACATAGCCTAACATGTAGTTTCCACAGTATAAAATCAGAGATAAAAAATTGTGACAATAATGTGTTTACATCGTCACTAGTTACTTTAGTTAATGTCTTCATATTTATCTGTTCACATGACGGGCCTTCGCTCTATTATTCTCCATGTGAACACGATGTGTCACACATTCGCACAGTCTGAACATAGTGTGTTCACATCGCCAATACTAGTGACAGTCTTAACATTTAAGCACTGATAAATATGATGTTTTTGTATATATATGTGGGCAAAATGTAAACGTAGTAAATGTGTTTGTATGCCTGTGTCCCAATACCTCACTTTTGTATTGATGTCACTATTTGATGTCACTATTTGTTGTCTCCCGGATAATCATTTCCTCCCTCTAAGAATCCGGAAACATTCGACACGCCTCGTTCGTCCTGTTTGTTCTGCAAAGTATGTCTGGAGGGGTTCTAGGACAATTACCCCCTGGGCAATCACCCCCCGGAAAATTACCCCCCGGAAAACTACCCCCCAAGGACAATTACCCCCCGGAAAATTACCCCCCGGAGAATTACCCCCCGAGGACAATTACCCCCCAAGGACAATTACCCCCCGGAAAATTACCCCCCGGAGAATTACCCCCCCCCCGAGGACAATTACCCCCCAAGGACAATTACCACCCGGAAAATTACCCCCCGGAGAATTACCCCCCGAGGCCAACTACCCCCCAGGACAATTACCCCCCAAGGACAATTACCCCCCGGAAAACTACCCCCCGAGGACAACTACCCCCGAGGACAATTACCCCACGGAAAACTACCCCCCGAGGACAACTACCCCCACCCCCTTGAGGACAATCAGGATTCAATAGCAAAAGACGATCTGACACATTGAGAGATGTTGTGAAGGCTACGAGCCCATACAATCCCGTGCATGAACCCACATTCGTTCAAATACTTACGCGTGATCATCCTCATTACTACACATTTTCCTTTAACTATAATGTATGCAACACCTGGTAGTTTTAGGGAATTGTTCAGCGCGTCTCAAAATGCATAAAAATACATTTCTCTTGAGCAGCGTTATTTCAACTTTATGTTAGACACAGTGCCCTCTTAAATGAAAACTATTTATTTTGCATCACTCTGGCACTCGTCAAGTGCTATGTACACACGTATGGGCACATTTGATTCTTGATTTATCGAACGAGCAAGAAAAAAAAGGACAAGATTTTTTCAAAATGGTAAAAACATAATGTTGTAATCGACACACTAGAAAAGATTTAAGATACTGTGTGCGGGCACCTCGCCGCCGAATGTACACGAATATAAAGTGATATATTCGGTCATGACCTTGATACACGAATATGAGGATATTCGGGCCTCTCGTTGCCTTGATTTATCATGTTTATAAATATAATGAGAATGTGGTAACAATTTAATTTCGAAATAAAAGATATATATTCGCAAAATATTGTCAGCGAGCGAGGAAGAAAGACATTTTATTATTTTTGTTACATTTTTTTTTCTCATGAAAATAAATACTCTTACCGTTTCTGATATTTTTTTCCTCACAAAATCAACGTTTTCCAAAGAAATGTTGTTATGTAACTAACATTCTCTTGCGGCACCCTAGTTGAAAAACGCTGCTCTGGAATTACAAAATCATTGAGATGAATGTACCAGAGAGCGGATACTTATTTTTAATATGGCACCGTGACAACAGAAATATATATAATTATATATATATATATTTATACATTACATTACATCTATAAACATGAAGAAAACCTTAATTTTGGAATAGATCATGGATGAGGGCCCATTATATATAAAAAGACAAATATACGATCAGCTGATTAGAAAAGTTACAGAGGATGCATAAATAATGAAATCTTACATCCTAATTTCTTTGTTGTGCCATTTTGGGGGAGACTGGCTGTAACGAGTACTCATCTGCGCGCAATGTATTGTTAAATTTCTAAGAAATGTAAATTCCGTACTTTTATTTGATACATGCGTCTTCTGGCAATTGACTTTGATTCAATACATGTGGCATATTAAGTCAAACTTCACAAGGATGGAATGGAGGTAGTGGATGTTTCTAGCTTTCATATGGCCTAGAGTTTGAAGAGGTTTCACCAATTAAAAATTAGAAAATAATGATTTGTTGAAGGTGCAAACACAAATATGCAACTCCGTGACGTGTCTTGGGAGCTCCCCGCCTATTTGCACTGTAGTACTAGAAAACTATTCCTTGACAATTTTTTTCTCATACATTCACATAAAATATAATCAAATATGATTATTGCAAATATGGTTATACACAACCCCTGTACGAAACAAATCTATTCCGTCATAAATAAATTAAAATCCTCGGGGGGGTAATTGTCCTCGGGGGTAGTTGTCCTCGGGGGGTAATTGTCCTCGGGGGGTAGTTGTCCTCGGGGGGTAATTCTCTGGGGGGTAATTTTCCGGGGGGTAATTGTCCTTGGGGGGTAATTGTCCTCGGGGGGTAATTCTCCGGGGGGTAATTTTCCAGGGGGTAATTGTCCTTGGGGGGTCATTGTCCTCGGGGGTAATTCTCCGGGGGGTAATTTTCCGGGGGGTAATTGTCCTTGGGGGGTAATTGTCCTTGGGGGGTAATTCTCCGGGGGGTAAATTTCCAGGGGGTAATTGTCCGTGGGGGGTAGTTTTCCGGGGGTAATTTTCCGGGGGGTGATTGCCCAGGGGGTAATTGTCCTGATACGGTCTGGAGGCACTTGTCATTCATGCGGGATTCTGGAAGATTAATTTTGGGCCGGCGGGGGGGGGGGGGGGGGGTCGGGGTGCGTGCCCCTGTGTCCCCTGCATATATTATAATCCATGCCACTACCAACCAGAATATCCATGCAGTAAAACTCTGACCACTGCCCACAGACTATTACCTCCCTTTTGTATTGTTGTAATTATTTGTTTTGTCCCGGATAATCGTTTCCTCCATCCATAAGAATACGGAAATATTTCGACACGCCTGCCTTATCCTGTTTTTCCCTCCAAGTCTGACTGAGGGCACTTGGCAATAGTTCATCATAGAGCCATTTATACACAGAGTTTGGCCAACCCGGTTCGAGTTGGACATAATGGCGACTACTGCTCTGTTGACCCAGTGAAACCAAGTTGACCGAACTCTATATAGATGGCTCTGGTTCATCCGAGAAAACGAACATGTACTTCAGTTTAAATCTTGTCCCCCCCCCCACCCCCCCCCCCCCCCCGTCATGAAGATAATTGATGCCCTTGCATAATGGTTGAAGTTAACCCTTTACAAAATAACGTTAACACATGTTAGATGATGTGTACATTATCCCACAGGCAAAAAACACTTCATACAAAATTCAAAGTCTGAACGAAGTCTCGTCGAATCTTTTGAAGTAAATACTGAAGGAAGAAATATTTATCCCCAAAACAGGTTTTGGAGTGAAGAGAATTATATCACCCAAAAATAATCACATTTGCGAAGTAAAATTGTGTTACTTTTTATGTCAACTATAAATTAACGATGCTACATTTTATCCGAGCACGTACGCCTAAAACAGAAAGAGAGAATGGATGTTCAACAAGTCTTTCCGTCCCGCTCCTACCTTTATTGAGGTATTTCTGCCTTTGTTGTGGTCGGGAAAAGGTTGGTCAAAATAAAGGGATGTGGGAAAGGCGATACAACACAAGTCGGTAAATGAATTGAGAGAAACAGAACAAGGTGTACGTGTTTAGTTGGTTTGTGAACAACATGAAGCCGAGTAGTATTACTGGGACGAGTTTCCTGCTGTGCCATGCAAATTGGTAGACCACATTTATCGAGTGTAGAGTTAGAGGGGTGGGGTTTGTGAAGACCCTCGTGTACACGGTATAGGATGAGCTCTTTATATTGTCGCATAGTGAAGATGTAAACAAAATATTTAAAAAAGACAGCGCTGGAACATTAAAACTTGTTAACTCTAATATTGAGAGGCTTTTTAGAATGTGCATTCTTTTAATAGACATAAATACAAAGAGAAGTGGGTTACCCAGACTTTAAAGTCGTAAACATGGGCGCAATACTACCAAGTGGGGAGACACAATTATTTCAAGGGGGTCACGAGAACAAAATTAAGGGCAAATTTGTTGTCTCAGTGTGTGTGCGTGAGGGTGGGAGTAGACCTCCCTTGTCCCTGCCAGTTAAAACCCAACGTGGCATAGCTTTTTACGAAAAAGTGAAATTGATAATCCAATCAATCAATCAATCCGTCTCCGTGTATGCGTGTACAGTTCCTACATGTGCTGGCCTGGCTGTATTCGTCGATGCATCAGTGGCGCTAAAACAGTGCAGCTGAACGCGGTCTCTAAGAGTGTGAACGTGGTCTCTAAGAGTGTAAACACGGTATGTGCATGGAGCAGGTGCTGAATGACATCCACTGAACATGAACAATGTATACAGAGATCAGATAGAAAAGTACAATGTAGGGTAATGTAAACAGACATGCAGTGATCACTCCGTCACATTTTACACTTGCAACCGTTTCCACCCATTATTTTCAGGCTATGATCTCAATGGCCACGAAACGGTGGCGGATCCAAAGGGCGGCACTAGGGGCACCCCCAAACAAATCCAATGCGGCGTATCTTAAGTGCTAACTACCAACAAAATGTGCCCATACAGTGCCCCTGACAGAAATATTAATAGAAAGACAGCATTGAAAATTAAATAACTTGTCAGAATGTCAGAATGGACTTGTGCTCCTCCTACCAGAGAACCCTAGATCCGCCAAAAGGGGAATAGAACGAGAATGTTCGGTTTCGTACGTCACCACAATGCAGGCGTAATGTCACTGCATCGTGTCATGTAATGTACACTAATGTTTTCAAGTTTTTAAGTGCATAAATTTCCGGGGATGAAACTAAAGAGGGAGGGAAATAAGTTTCTACTAAAACAAAAAGTAAAGAAAATATAAATATCCGAAGCAGAAGTACTTGTAGTTATACACCAATAAAATGAGAGCGAGAGACATGAGAGCGATAAACATAATAGAGAGAGCAGAAAGTAGATTATTCCAAACCCAAACATTTTCCTTGCCTAAGTTTCCCAACAAACTACTCTACCTAATATATATAAGCATTTATTATGATATATGTTTCTTTTAAAAGTACATGTATTCCCAAAGGAATACGTCTTCCATTATCAAATGTCATAAATGTGATCGACTTTGCGAGGTTCTTAAGATTAGGAGCAGCCAAATAGCATCAAGGTTATGCCATGGACTTACATGGTTATGCTATACAAATTCCTGCTTTCAAAGTTTTGGAGTAAATTGGAATAAATCCCCTCTGCACACACATCTATTGTCATCGACAAAATGGCGCTCCTTCAGCTTGCAAGGTTTAAATAATTTACTACGATTTATGTCAACATACTGTATAGACAAAAATACGAATGAGTAGTTAAGTTATTTCATGGTGAAAGGCAAATTTTAACCCTCCATTGGTTATTGCTACTTTGGGTTTAGTGGAAAATTACAGGTATGCAGCATTTCTGCCTCTGTATAATATTGTGTAATTTGTGCACAAACAATAATAAAGTCTATCACTGTAGTACTCACTATAGTGACAAATATAGCGAGCATTATTGTACATTTATTTTAATGATGACGACGGTGATGATGATGATAATGATAATACTAATATACTTATAAGTAATAATGATAATAATTATAATAAAAATAATAACAATAATGATAATAATCAATAACAAAAATGAAAATAGGCCTATATATTATTTATAATAATAATTGTATTACTAATTATTAATAACATTACTAATATATTTACTGATATTAGATGATGATTAGTATAATATAATGATACTGATGATGAACGTTACAAAGACGGAATCAATTTCAACTGATTATACACAGGCCTGCTGCTATACCAAAGCTCATTGTCATTTTCGTACCTACAAGGTCTCTGAAATATACCGCATATAAAATGGATCTCGCTACTGTAGTGTACTCTACAGGAATGCCTCCCGTTATTTTCATCTCGCTAATAACACGTGGAATTTATATTAACAGGTTATTTTTTATTAAGGTTGAGAACCAAGTCTGCATTTTCGTTTATCGGGCTTGTTTCGTCAACGACAACTTCAATTACTCTGCCTGTAAAAGTTAACATGAACCCGACTTGAACTTGTTAACTAGACACAGCCGGTGGTTTGTTCTTGTTCTTGTTATTCGTATATTGGCAATATTACGAGCTTCGACAAATTTGTAATTTTGTCTGTAGTACTTTGTTTTTTGGTCTTTGACAAAATAATGATGACAGAATTTGAAGGAGTAAGAAGGAATGCATATGGAATCTGAGAAATGGAGCCGGGTCCATTTTGAGGCAAATTCAATCAATCGATCATTATCCTCTAGAAAACAAGAATTGTAAAATGTTTCACCCCCGGAGTTCACCGTCAATCCAGAACCGTGCAGAACGATTTCCAAAAAAATTATTGTTTTTCCTCACTGTTGTAATATTTCGATGACATACATGTATATCAATTGCTTTGTTATTGAGTAATTATACTTTTTCTGTTGTTGTTTTTGTCTGTCTGCTGGTAATTTGTAAGTTTGTATTTTTGTTTTAACGTTTTATTTAGTCTTCTGTTTTTTTGGTGTGTATTTTTAGGAAAGTCTCAAATTTAATACAAAAATAACTCGTCTGGGTTTTAAATCAAATTAAAAAACATTACATACAACAAAAGTCGTGTACTTCTACAAATTTGATGGTAAATATGAAGGCAGAGATCATATTATCACCGGCAGTGTTTTATTTCAAAGAAATGTATTTAATTGATTCTACGTCATATTTCAAAACAATAAGCACCAACCCAATGGTGTATGTTTTTAGCTTAATCGACGTCTATGCCAAAGTTGAATAGGCCATTAACCTAATAATAATCATTATTATTTTACATGGTCCTTGTTTTTTATTGATCACAAAGGCAAGTTGTTAACGTTATTTGATGTTTTTTCCATCTTTTTCTATTGTTCTGTCGAGCAAGCTACATGTCCATCAAAGCTTGAATATACAATATATTTCCGATGGTATGTTTTGTTGTTGACTTGTTGTCAGTGGTTAAACTGGTTTTATTCATGTTTTTTGCGAGTTTATAGTCTTGTGGTGATATTCACAAATGTATGGTCTTCGCTCGAAGCCGTCTCGCTATCTTGTTACACTCAGTGGCGTAGCGTACGTCCTGACAACCAAAGGGCGATGGCATCATGGTGTGTTTTTCTAAGATACCTTTTTGAGCTTTTTATGGGAATATTCTGTCATTGATTTTCGTATATAATATGTTGTTTTACATTGGAATATAAATGATTTGATTTGATTCCTTATGTCCTATTGTGCATTGTTTTATAATTGTATTCATTTTATTTCATTTGTTTATAAATATTCTTATGCGTACGCAAGGTAATCGGCTCTATATACTCGTTAAATAAAATGTGAATTAACAAGACCGCTGAGTAGGGACAGAGGGGTGGTGTTGGAGGGGTACTAACACCCCTCCAACCCCCCGGTACAATTTTCCGTTTCCATTTATTTGTTCTACCTTTTTTCTGCGCTATAATTCTAATCTTTGATACCCTTTATGAACAGACACTATTCGATGGAGGGGGCATGTGCCCTGTGACATGTGGGCCGTGGCTACGACATTGCATACATGTACTAAACCTATTACTGATGTTGATGAAACTACATGACATTGAATAATGTAAGCAGACGGTCGGTACACATCGATACCGTTGTTTTACACGAGTCTGTTATCGATCGCTGCTGATAAGGCCCATTGCACGAATTTTGTTCGAATTAACTGGGTTTGTTTTCTGATCCACCACTAAAATAACAATGAGATGAAAAATCGATGCTCAGTTGATCGTCCTTAGTCTGCTTATTGGGGAAATAAACCGATTTAGAGCTTAGGAGTTAAAATAAAGTACACTATTGTAATGAGAGGGCATTCACGCCTCAGCTCAGACATCTCTGTTCACGCTATGAGCATGGACGGTGGACCTACAATACTAGTAGTACAAAGAGATCCACGAGATGACTCAACCTAAATCTATACGTACAACAATGGGAACGGGTTGATTGTATTCTTTTCGTTTCTTCGAAGAATACATGGAAGCAGACAGAATAGCAGATACGTCACATCCTGTAGAAGAAGAGTACTTTAAATTGAAAATATTATAACAGAGCATAATATATTTCATTTACATTGAGGTACATAGTGGTGCATGCAGGAGGGGGTAGGGGGTTGGGGGTGGCTGGGGACGTACGCGCCCATGTTTTGTGCCCCCATGGACTCCCATGGAACATGAATACATAAAGGGAACATCTCCCTAGATCCACCAATGTGTGTATGGAGAAGCTTCATGTCGAAATTTTAGAACACAAGACCTTAGCATTTAGTAGGGCCTATTAAAAGCTGATTTAAACCCTATATTATTTTTTATTTTAGAATTCCATTATGTTCGAAACTATGCAGGAAATTCTAGCAGGAGCAACGTGCTAATATTTCTTCTGACAATGCCTTACGCATCACCTGTCACCATTTAATAAGATTAAGAGATGGTTTTATAAATTAAATTAATCAATAACTGACGCTATCACAAAATATTAAATTTGTAGGCGTGAATTTTTCGAATGATATTACACCAATCATTTAGTTTGATTCTCTTCTCCGAGGCGGCTCTTTAATTATTTCATTGCTGCACCTTTTGTTCACCTCCATGGGGTCAAAGTGAGGTCCTTTCTACAATAAGCATCCAACTGTGTCCAATGAACTTTTGTTCTGCAAAAACAACTCAGGTAGTAATGATTTGGAGGTAAATTGAGCTTTCCCGTGGATTCACAAATATAATAAAACAGAGTTCACCTTTAGTCATAAATAATAATAATGAGGTGATTCATAGCTGTCGTAGGTTCACGTCTCTTATTGAAATGTAGGTAGACAATTTTAGACATTTCTTATTCCAGTGTAAATTTTTAAATATTATTTCGAAAACAAAAGTAGAACACATAAATACATGATTGTTCACTGGCAGAATAAAGGGGGAAACATCCGAAAGTGGCCTATTACATCATACTTAATCGTCACAAGTTTTTATCGTTGAATACGTCAATGTATTTTGTCCTCATTTACGTTATTTTTTTTGACCATTTTAGCTATCTTTCTATTATGTTAGTTACACTATGTTAATTTAGTAATTTTAGTATAGTTGTAAGATTTGTATACGTCTCTTTGTTGATTTCTTTTGTGTGATTATATTTCTCTTGTCATTCATGCTTATACAGGGCATAGAGAAACTTTGTTTAGTATGCGCTTTATAAATATTGTGTTATTATTATTATGTTCCACAAATCTGATTGAAATTATTAAGTAAACAGTGTTGACAAATTAGTTAACGAAAATCCCGCAATCAATATTAGCTTCATTAGCACGGTTGCATGCAGCTATGGTAATTATTACGTGTTATTAATTACGTGAAAGGAAAAGAATTGTTTCACGGACATTTACCTCTACAGTTTCAGGGCCGATCAAGGACTCTCTTACAAGGGGGGGGGGGGGGGGTCACCACTTCAACGATTTAAAATGTGATGCTGTTTTAGATTCCATTCACTTCAGGGATCGCTGACAAAAAGTGACAAGCGAACAAAAAGTTATCAAGACTGGGTCTTAATCGGACAGAAATAGTCTCCGACAAGCAAGAATAAAAACAAAATAGCAAGGGTATTACTCATTTTAATTCTTCGGATGCCTTTGTAGGTTAATATTAGAAGGGGCACCTTATCCAACAATCAGGGGTGCCCCTAAAAGAAACACAGTTTTCTTTAGTGTACTGAAGATATGCCAAGTCGAGTTTTAACTGGACACGTCCCCCCTCAATATTCCTTAGGGGGATTGTCCCCCCCCCCCCCCGAAAATTTAAAAAAGTGCCCCAAAAAAATATATAGCAAATACTGACTAAAGACTGCAACACACTTGTAGTTGTAGGCTCCGGAGGGCCCAATGGTGCAGCGTTTAGACTAATAAAAACGCAAAAATCTTCTCGCTCGCTCCATATCCTTCAAAATGTACAAGTAAATATTGTAGAATATCTGTATTCCGTTGGTATTACTGTGATACCAACGGAATACAGATTTTCCCTCGCATTTCGCCCCCCCCCCCCCCCCCTGTTCATGAAAGGAAATCCCCGCCCCTGGCCTATATAAACAATCTGGTACCGCACAAAAGAAAGAAATTACTACAAATGAAATAATGGTGATCTTTGGTACATCCAAACGGTCTTTGGAAAGATGACAACTGCACCCCTTTCTTAAAGGTAATACAAAGTTTTGGTATGGGGTCATGGATTTGGTTCAAATGAAAATATTGGAAGCATATGCGTTCCTACAATATTCATTGATCGTTGTCGGGGTCGAAATCCACTCTAAAGTTATGAAATTGTAAATAATAAACACTTTATGTTGAATAGCTCCCTCTCAAGGTCAAGATATTAATTAAGCTATAAAACAATGTTTATTGACCAAAATCGACCGATTAGCTATTCTCGTTCGGAAATTATATACCACAACTATATACTCTGAGATTTTCATGGTCGCAGCTACCATTGTACGGCCGTAGGAGCTATTTGAAATTTATCAAAATTTACCGGGAGCACCGGTAAATCTTTATATTCAATTTTTCTCGAAAGCAGAAGTGTTTTAGGGGCTAAATTTTTTGGTGATTTTAATACATCCACAGGGGCATCCAAATATATCAAAATTGTTAAGAATCAATATCCACCCATTTTTCAAAATTTCCCAAAACTTTGTAATACCTTTAAGTTTTAACCCCAGATAATATTCTAAACTTGTCTAAAGAGGGGTAACAACTGCACCCTCGACCAAAAAATGTTCAAAGGAATCAGGTAGTTGATGAATACTGAGTTATCATCAGATCTCTTTATCGTATATATAGACATATATAATAGATATGGCTATAGCCTTATGGAGTGTCTTGAATGGAAGGATTTCAATATCGTTTCAGTGATTTTTTAAAAATAGTTCTTTAATAAATGGGTTACCGGTCTTCACCACTACTATCAGTATCAGGTAAAGCTGAAAGCAAATTTGTTTAGGAAGGTGATACTTGCTATCAATAAGTTTCATGAAAAGATGTGCAGTCCTCACTTTCTTTTCATAAAATCATGACAGGCATGGGTTATAGAAAGTGATTAATAACAGTTTAATGGTTCTGGTAAGTTTCATCATACCTTGGACTAATAATACAATAATGGAATGTTGATGGGTTATTGTGATGTTCTCTAATGAGTGTTATATCGAAAATGAAAGTTATAAATGTTATCAGATTGGTGACAGGTATTATGGGGATTAAGATGATGATGATGCATGAGGAAAGTGATAATACTTGTACATGCAGAAACAACCAATATATTATCAATACATCAGTGTACTTAGCTATAAGGAAGGGGAAAAAAAATCTATAGTTTTGTTTTGAAGCCGCACTGACTATAGCACTGGCCCAATACGTTTTATCCTCCTATCTATGATTCCGGACCAAATGTCAATTTTCTGTTCATGCAAGATGATTGAAAAAACAAATAAATACAATACTTTATCATTCAAAATGCAAAACATTAAATGACCTGAATCCAAATCGCCCGGGCTGGTGTTCTTACACATACACTGTAGCTATTAGTACAGTGCTGTATCATTAACTTCAATAGATTCTATCACAATCTCTGGTATCCCTCTCTAGCTCTGTGACCTTACCAAAAAGAATGTCAATGCTTGTAAGTTGATCATAAGGAGTTCAAAGGTCATCCAGTGTTACGTTGCCTTTGGGTCATTTCTTCCTATTTATTTGTACCTACCTACATGTACATTATGAATATTTACCCACGGGGTGACCTTTCTAAAGTAAACAACATTCCTGCGTGCAGGTGATTACAGATAACACACCTTCCTTGAAAACTTGACATCATACCTCACTATAGTCTATACTCTAATTTTCCATTTAATAAGCATTTAATAATTCATAGCAAGGAATATAGTTAATTGTTTTATTTCATTTGTAATGGTTTAAACTTTAAATACACTTCTACATTATATGGAAAACTCAAGTTACTCAACAGATTATTGTGTTCATATGTCACATATATATACATACCTTTACTTTACCTTTACCGCAAATACTGGAAGAATGCTGAGACAGCAGTCGAGCTTCCAGGTCTATCTTCTTGGTCTATCTTCTTGAACTCATTCTCTTTAATAATAATAATTCTCTTTAAGGGAGGCAGAGGGGCAAGAGGTTGCATCTTGACTGGACAATGTACCATGTATATGTACAATGTCCCAGAAGCAAAGAAATTAAAGAAATCAGTTTGAGTATTGAGAGATATGACACTGTTCCTTCCAGCAACGATCAAGCCTGGATTTGAAGGTGTCTATGGTGGGAGCTTGAACTACTACTTCAGGCAGAGAGTTCCAGTCGTCAATCACTCTGTGACTAAATGTGTTCTTCCTTACATTTGTCCTACACCTCGGCTTTGCAAGCTTGAGACTATGCCCTCTTGTAGGTGTGTCTGCTAGTTGGAAGAAGTGGTCAGGGTTGAGTCTGTCATGCTCATAAATGATCTTGTACACCTGAATCATGTCTCCTCTCCTTCTCCTGTACTCAAGTGATGGCAAGTTCAGGCATTTAAGTCTCTCTATGTAAGGTAGGCGTTTCATTGAGGAGATCATCTTTGTTGCTCTCTTCTGTACTCTCTCCACAGCTTTTGCGTCTGAAATGTACCTTGGCGACCAGATTACATTTCCGTACTCAAGGAGGGGGCGCACTAGTCCCTTAAACAGCTTGGGAATGGTGGATGTGTCATGACACTGAAAGGCACGTCTGATGCTGATCAGGACCCTGTTGGCCTTGTTGATGGCATACGACACATGGCTGTGGAACTTCAGTTTGTCATCAACAAGTACCCCTAGATCCCTTGCCTCTCCAACTGTACTCAAGGCTGAACTCCCGATTGTGTAGCGCTCCTGACAGTCTCCAGATCCAAGATGTAAAACACAGCATTTTCTTGCGTTAAACTGGAGTTGCCACTTTGAGGACCAGTCTGTCAATGAGCACAGGTCAGCTTGGAAAAGTTTGCGCTGGTCAGGAGTAGAGACGCATGAGAAAGCCTTGGTGTCATCTGCGTAAATTCTTACAGTGGAGTCCAACACCTCAGGGAGATCATTGATGTAGAGAACAAACAGTGTTGGGCCGAGTACGCTGCCCTGGGGCACCCCACTCTTCACGTTGCACCACTGAGATCTGGCATTATTTACCACCACCCTCTGTGTTCGGCCATGAAGGAAATCAGCAATCCATGTTTTGAAGTTCCCTTGGATCTTGTAAGCATCAAGTTTTGACAACAGCCGTTGGTGGGGCACGCTGTCAAATGCCTTTTGAAAGTCTAAGTAGACAACATCAACCTTTTCTCCTTGATCTAGCAAGGCAGTCCATTCTTCAAGAGTGTGGAGCAGTTGTGTAACACATGATCTACCTGGAACAAAACCATGCTGAGAATCACTGATGAGATCATGGGACATCAGATGTTCGACCACCTTATCTCTGATGAGAGATTCCATGATCTTACAGGGGACTGATGTTAGGCTTATTGGGCGGTAGTTGTTAGCATCCAACTTGCTCCCCTTCTTGTGCACAGGAACAACGTGTATATTCTTTTTCATACAACTTTTATGTACAAAATGAACAGGTGTACGAGTGCATATAGTTGGCCAATATAGAAAATAGACGTATTCTGAGTAATAGTATTCTAAAATGTTTTTCGGAAGGCGACACAAAATTCCAACAAAGCGCTTGGGACGTTTATCCTTCAAATCGTTTCTGTACCGAACACAAATGCAATATACATTCTTGAGTCAGAACATGTACATTATGTTACAGACCATCGTGATGACTATAGTATTGGTAAATGGGATCGTAAAATTAACATGACTGTGAGGCAAGGGCGTGTGTGTGCTCAGCCGGGACGTTGGCCGACCAGTTGCCCCTCTACACTCGTATCCAATTCACTGGTATAAAGTACCAGTGCCACGGCAATGCGAAATGTCTACTCTCATCTCGAGTTGGATAAGATTTTATACCACTCAGTAAAATAAATAGTTCATTTAAAATGTTCTTACCTCTAGAATGATGTCACGGCTACGGTGTGTTATAATGTAGAAGGTACTCAAATCCAATGAAAATCGCACGATTATAAGTCCAAGAATAGGAAGAACATAAGAAAATCACTGCTAGAATTCGTCCCGTTGGTTTAGTCCCAGCCTATACTACAACGAGATGATCGGTGAACGCGGTATCGGTGGAGCCGTGTACATTCGCCAAATTCCTCCTTGTATTTCCCATATGCACCTGTCTCTTCCAAATGAAGCACCCCTATTAATAATAGAACACTCCGAATGTATCTAAATCGGAAATAGGTGAATGGGACATTACGTAGACATCAGTAGGCGTTCCGCATGATTGATCTCAGAATGGATAGTTCAATTTACAAAGAGGGAGGGCAAAATCGAGTGGTGAAAAGAGATATCAAAGGGGTGAGTCATCGCTATAAACTTGATTTCTTTTCAGAAATGAGACATTTTGCTCCAGGCAGAGAGAGAGAGATGTGTGGTAAAACCAAGAAGATTCGAGAGCCAAGCAAAGATTTTAGGAGAAAATGATAAATATGAAAGAGAGAAAGAGAGAGAGAGGGGAAGGAGTAAATAAAAAGAAAGAGAGAAACATAATAGAGATGGTAGATGTGCAAGGAAGAGGGAGAGAGGATGAAGTGTGAATGTGTGAGGGCATGGGGGGGGGGGGGGGGCAAAAAGCTTGAGAAAGGGGCAAGTTATGACTAAACGAAAATAGAGGTATAGAGAGATATACAGTGGCACTCAGAAAGAAGAGGGGGAGTGTGAAGGAAAGGGAATAGAAAAGGAAGGAAGGGAGAAGGGGGTATTATAAAAGAGACTTTCACTGAAAATGAAACCGAAAGACGGAACGACAGAAGAAACAAAAAAGAAAATAGACAATTCAGAGATTATAAAAAGTAGCACTAGTGAAATTTATTGTATAAAACGGGAGGAACAAAGAAATCACATCTTCTTCGAATATTGATACTGATAATCAACCAAAAAACTTGGCAGACGACTTGAAGAATAGAAACCGCATGGTATCGTAATCACACGGTATCGTGGATCCTAATGGATTGTGAAAAGTGTCAAGCCTCTGGATTTCCCTCCAAATCACTCAATTGACATTCTGCGACGTCTAGTCATTAATTTGACAAGGGAAGGCATTTGAGGAAAAATACACGGCTTTTCTTTCAAGAACATTTATCTGCAGATGACTCTTACGTATTTTTGATATTGCAGTATTGAAGGGAAAATTATTAACGCTTATTAATCATCTTCTTTCATACACATACATGTACATTATCATCATTCATCCATTTGGTTAAACAGAATCTTTTTGCAGTCTTGTTTGGTTCGCTGAGGAGTATACCTAAGAAGGGGAAGAAAAGGTCTATACATGGCAGAAGGGGGGGGGGGTGCTAACTCAACGAAAGGTCCATTTTATGGGCCCCTATCAGTACGTATATAATATTGGAAGGGGCAGTGGGTAGTGAGAGATCCAGGATTCTCTTGGGGGTGGGGGCAATTTCAAGAAAAATGCTAACAAGCAAATACTTTAACTTGGCTCATGTCCATTGTTTCATACAGTTTACGAAAATAATTTTGTATATTGCCTCAGATTGTGAATCGATTTTTTTTTTCTCCCCCTTTTTTTTCAATTTTTTGTCTTCATTTTTTTAATTTGAGGGGCTCAAATCACCCCGGGGGCGTGGGGCTCATCCATCGAGTCAATCCTGAAGGAAACATAAACGGGTACTTGCAAACTTGCCTCCTATCCTCCACCTTGTAGCGGACCGTTTATTGACAATTTTCAGCAATTATGACGCCCAAACTTCTAATTAAGATTATGAATAGCCATGATGATTTCATTTAGTAATTTGTAATAGGTACATGTATATTCAAAAGGTGTAAATAAAATGGAATTTTTAGTTTTCGAAAATGCATATAAATTCATTTACAGGAGGGAAGTAGGCCTAAGCATGACCTGCACTCTATAAAAAAAAAACGTCAAAATTATTTTCTCGCATTTTGGAAGAGATATAAACCCCGACTGCCTGCCTTTGGCAATGACCAAAACAGACGTATCTATTAATACGACTCTTCTACATCACACGTGTTAAGCTCGTCAAACAGAAGCCTCGCGCGTGTCATTCAAATGAGATACGTAACGCTCGTACTACTCAAATCATCCCTAATTGCCCTATCCCAGATTGTAAGGTCTTTAGTTCGATAGCAGTAGATGTATAGTTATGCGTCGCTTGACCGAAAGGGGTTAATTTGATATTAGGGACTTTTCGATTTGCACGTTCACTAGTGGACTGCGACGTATGTGGTCACTTTTGAAGCAGTGCGCATGCGCATCGACGAGCTCATCGTTCGTAGCAGAATTCTCGAACGCGTTCGCCCTTGTTTTGCCGTTCGTTCGCAAACTGTGACGAGTCGTGTTCGTAAGCAATCTTTTGTAGGCACGAAACATCAAATTGAAGTCACAAAATGGACCCAATTGACCTAATTCTAGAACCAGAGAGTGGTGGAAGCGTGAATTCTCTTAAATTAACATATTTTCGTGTCTGTAATTTTCCTTAAATCAAAATTGTTGCAGAATAATTCATGAAATGAACACATTTTATTCATGCATCGCCAATCTGTTGCAGCATAATTTTCGAGATCAGTCCCATGCACCGAGTTTGGTGTGTTGGATCTTTAGCTTTTCGATCGATTTCGCGCTCACTAAGCAGAATAATTCATAAAATAAACACATTTTATTTATGCATCGCTGATCTGTTGCAGCATAATTTTTGAGAACAGTCCCTGCACCGAATTTATTGTTGGATCTTTAGCTATTCGATCGAGTTTCGCGCTCACTAAGCGAGCGTCGTAGTTGTGTGAAACCGAAAAGGTAACAAACAACAGTCAGCGTGCCTCGTCAACCCTGCTTAAAAAATGACCGCATACGTCGCAGTCCACTTATAAACGTGCAAATCGAAAAGTCCCTATTGATAGAGCAGACAAGTTTTGACGTTTTAGTTGGTGAGAGTCTGAGCTTGTAAACAAGATCTTTCTTTCTTTACGAGACAATGAATAGGTTTTTTGTTTACAAAGAAGTATTGTGGATGTTTCTCGGGTACACTTGTTAGTTTCTCACGCATATTCACATCCAATGAAATCGATTTCCCAGATTGCATCTCCTGATAATACTGATGACAAGCAATATGGATGCATTCTACAAATTTTCGAGCATTTTTTCCTCGTTTAGCCTACATGCTTAAGCTCTATTAAGGTCAGCATAATGATAAAAAACATTAATTTGAGTTAGTTGTTATTAATCATGAAATAATTATCAATTAAAGAAAATGGCAAATTATTAATATCGCATCAAAGGAAAATCCAAAACAAACAAATAAATACATACATGTATTCTAAAAGAAAGCAGAAACATTAATAGAATCAGACTGGTAAAAGTTTGAATGACTTCACACACAAAATAAGACAGTTATGAATCGTTGAAAGTTGTTATCACGAAAAAGTAATGAATTATTGAAGTTTGTAATCACTAAAAGTAAGGACACTTTAAATTTGGTGAATTGGTAAGTAAAGACTAGAGTACGTCGAACAACTTTCCCCATTTGTTCCAACACACAAAATAACTACAATTTCAATATTTCAAAATGTATGACTCAAGAGGGTCTTTTTTTAGAGGACATATTATAAAGTGCTTTCCATATTTTATTTTAAGTAGTGCCCCAAGGGAGAAAAACAAAACAATCATATTGTTTTTCACGACGAACGGGAGAGTTAGCCATGACGACGTCACAATCCAGACAAAATTGCCAATTGGAGACTCGAAAAGATTAAGTGATCACGTATTTCAAACACCCATAACTGTCTTTTTATCATTATCATTATTATTATTCACTATGAACATGACAGACAATGAAAGCGGACAAAATATACAGTTCCTCAGGTAAACAAAGGGACATCCCTTCACTGCTATTATGTAAAAATGTGTAGAACAGGTGTCACATGCATATTCACCTGTTCTACACATTTTTACATAATAGCAGTGAAGGGATGTTCCTTTGTCTACCTGAGGAACTGTATATTTTGTCCGCTTTCATTGTCTGTCATGTTCATAGTGATTATTGGTCTGTTTTATTTCAAACTTTTGTCATTCTGTTATGATTACAAAGGTTATATGGCCATTCATAAAAATAGAAATCATTGTTATTTTTTTAGTAGAGATAATACATATTTTTGGGATATTGAGATCGAATATTGTGGGCGCTCAAAGGCATTTCTAAGAGGAACTTTAGGCTCGGGAATAAAATCATTGAAAACATGAGGCATAATAAACAACTTTTTTTTTAATACACAAAAAGAACTTGGGAAGAAAGAAACGATTTGTGAAAGTCACCTAAATATGAAATGAAAGAACAAAGGTCAAATAATTGATAACATATGATTCATATAAAATACATGTAGAATACACAAATTGAAATGAGATGAGAAACGTAAGAAACTAAAAGCTTTGTGCTGATATATGCTAGTCCAAACTAACTTGACAAATAATAAAATATGGGAAGTTATAGTTCCCTCTTTATTTAGTTTCCGCAAGGACATGGATATTTCTTCTCTATTCTTCCCTTTCCTCTACATTAAATGGGTTGGAGTGGAGTGGGTTGCCAAAAATACGGGTAGTTTTCAATATGAATACAGTGAGATTGAAGAAAATTCATGTTTTCATAAATGAAGATGAATTTCTAACAAGCAGAACAAAATTAATTATTATTACCGACAAAAGATGGCAGCAGACAGAAACTTGTCTAAGAAAGACAGTTTACTGCTGCCGTGAAACATGGTGTTTTCAGCTAAATTTTGCACATTGAAACTTGCAGTTTATTTGACTACGAAATGTTTTTCTACAACAAAAAACAAAGAAGCAACTAAGCTACTTAGATTTGGTGTGATGGGGGTGTGCTACTGAAACCCCAAAACCCCCACCCATTTTTAAGGGTCATTTTTCGAAGTAAAGCCTATTTTTCAAAATTTTGAAAAAGCAGACCCATATTTAGGGGGGATTTTTGTTAAAAATGGGACCGATGTTTAGAGATTTTTGTGAAAAAGTTGCTGTTGGAGCGGCACACCCCGTAGGTCTTAATTTGTGAGTAGCCCCCGCCCCCCCCCCCCAAAAAAAAAAAAAAAAAAAAAATGAGTGACAGAAGAAAATGTAATCAAGTTGACAAATACGCTGAAAAAATGCACAACCGATTAACATGAATTTGCAAGCATTTGTGAGCTTTTATTCTCAATATTTACTCTCAAGTATATTGTCCCTGCATAAAACATGTAATATAAAAATAAAACTTTACAATTTGATCCTTGTTTTTATTTGACAAATGTTGAACACAATCTAATCTATCTATGAGATTGAGATCAAAGAGGTACACTATCAGATTATCATGAGGCAATTAATCGAACAACAAATGAACATTTTCTGTCAACAGCACTTTAATCTTCTTCACACAAAAAAAATATCAAACAGAGAGAGAGCAATCGCTCGCGTGCCACAGACACATTTTCGTGCAAAAGTACACACGCTAATTGAACCTACCTTAAATTAACATGGCACACAGAGGATTAGTGGCTGGCACAATAGGGATTAGCACTGTGGCACTGGGTGAATTGAATGGGGGCAGCTTAAGAGTTAATGCAAGATTGCTCATATGACTGGGTCGATACAAACATAAAAGCGTATGGGACTCATCTGAAATTGTTCTTCTTCTTTCTTCCATTTTCAAAGTAAAATTTATCACTAAATCTCTGAGATCCATTGTATTTAAAATACATGTATAGAAATAAAAGTATATTACAAAATGAACAAAAAGTTACAACAATTCATGTTATTTTCAGCTGCTAATATCATATACTAGTAAAGTGTATTGTGCAAAGCCAACGAAATGTCTTCATCTTTGTAAAATTATTAGTATTCCATCTCTTTTTATATCTCCCAAAGCATGATCTCTTTACAATCATCTTGGCAAAACATTATTTACATGTCTGGAATTATTTGTGGAAAAGGTTATTTTTTTCTTCTTGACATTAAATTGAGAGAAAAGCTCTTCAAACCTGAACAAATTGATCAATAAAGAAAATTTATCTTGGAGAGTGCAGCTATGCTACATGTGTTAATAGGCTTTTTCTTTATTATTTTATGCAGTTTTTGTTCTAAACACCAGTGCATAAAAAGATAATGAAAGTCTTTTTAAATTCCATATTTCATTGATTGCTCATCAATTAATCAATTTTCAAATTTTAAAGAAATGGAATGAGTGAATAGTCTGTGCTACAATATCAAAATGCTTGGAAATTCATCATCAGATACACCATTTGATTTTAAAAGTCACCAATTTCAGATAACTATGCTCCAATCCTCCCCAATAGCCTATACTGCTGTTAAATCTGGGACAATTCAATCTGTGCAAAGGCACAATTATAGTACATGATGGGGACCATAAGCTACAAAAAAAATTGAAGGCTAAAATATCTTCAAAGTCAGTTCTTCATAATGATAATAGGTTCTTATAGTGCTCATATCTGTCAGATCTGACACTCCTGGCGCTCCACAATTATTAGACCTGCTTTAGCATGGCTGCCATTATGGCGCTCTAGCATTTCAAGGAAATAATTCCTGCCAGGCACCCATATGCATCACCTGGGTTGAGTGTGGCAAATGTAGATCAATGTCTTGCCAAAGGACATTAGTGCCGGGGTGGGACTCAAAACATGAACCATGTGATCTACAGTCTGATGACATATCCACTAGACCACAACACTTCAACACGTCAAGAAAAATATCTGGTGTCAACCTTTTTCTACATATTCTTACATTGAATTGCCGAGGAAATTATTGTCAATAACCCATATTTTTAAAGGTATCGTTTAACCATGTTAAAGCTGAGATGCACGGCCCTACGTGTTATCAGTGTATGTGATATGGTGTAATATTGAAGCCCTAAAAAAATTGCGCCTCAAAATGATAAAGAAGTGCCTCAAAAAAGTAAAAAAATCTTTGAGTGACCAGTTTTACCACACTCGTTTTCCCCAATAGACTGTAGTGTTATGAAACCGTTCATAAATAATTATAAATATCTTGATAATCAGACAGGCGATCGGCTTGTAAAAATGGAGCCACACAGTATCATCTCTGGCTCAAAATCATTTGCTAGAACATTTGTAAGAAAAAGACCGCAGGGCAATTGTCTGCAGAGGATGTGTCGTAGCATTTTTAATCTGGCTCCACGTCAGGAATGGTGAAGATATCCTTAATGAAGCTCTTTCCATGCAAGCAGAGTTTACTCTTCCACATGGTAAGACTGTCCACACTGTCCATGATGTCACTGACCTCCTCTGAACTCATAATGTTAGGCAGTGACCTGGCCATGCGAACAGCTTCTCCCTGTCAAAAAGAAATCATTTTGTAAATATTGTTACCATTACCATTGCCATGAGTAGCCAATGTACCTGCATGTAGAGAGTATTTAACTAGGATAGTCCTTTAATAGATATGATAAATGAAGCAGTTAGCTTGTCATGTGGGAATAAAGTTCAAATGATATGAAGAGAAGGGGATCACACAGATGCCCTGACATTTGATCTAGACTTTATTATGTCTAAGGTATGGGGTTAGGGTAGTGATAGCTTTTTAAGTTGCCTCTAAGTTTAGGGTTAAGTGGAGATATATCGTCAGATCAAGAGTAGAAGCTAAGAATTTGTAAGTGTAAGAAAGAAGAAAATGACCATGGAGTAATTGCAGTTGGAGCATGTGTGGCTGTATGATACATTTGTACATGCTCTGGCTATAATTGCTTCACTCTCATTTTCCTTCTTCTTCTTCTTTAAGTGCCATGTCCAGGGATGCCAACCTTTCAGAGCACAAATCAGTAACCATAAGGCTCAAAATCAGTAATTTGGGGAATAAATCAGTAATTTCCTATGCGGCGCCATGAATCTTAAAAGAATGGCAAGCGGACGCATGCGCGCATGATTATCTGAAATTTGTTGTGATTTTACTCCCACAAAGTTGCTAAATATTGATTTTCAGTTCATCACAACACATAATTTTTCAATGAAAAATTGGCTTCTATTAAGAGAATACTTGATAATTTTCCATCTTTCTCATGCAGCAAGTGCTGGATGGCCACCATACTGTACAGCACTTGCTACGATAGATCCCTATGCGCAAAAAAAAAAAAAAACGTAATTTTTAGACAACATTCCGTACTGCCGTATTAAAGGCCCAAAAAAAAAAATTGTTTGGTTGTCCTCGATTGATTTTCTGGAGTAGGGGCGGGCGGGCGGATTTTTTTTTTTTTTTTTTTTTTTTCCCCCCATTTTTTTTTTTTAATTTTTTTTTTTCCATAAAAAAAAAATCATTGAGATTGTCAAGCATTTAAACAAAGTCTATAAAACACTTTAATATGGTAAAAGACTAGTTTAATGTACAATGAATATCAAGACCAACACAGAAAGTATTTTGGGCTTTGAAATGCAGCACCTTTTAAATCTCCATTGTACTACTTATAGCTACTTGCGCCCTCTATGTAGCAAACAATGCCTAATCGGTGACCATTGGTCCCCCATGATCCTCTTTATCCTATATTAACTGAGAGCTGATTTGATGAGATAACCACCTGTCCAGTGACCTTGCAGGGTGGTCTAATCCCTCCTGTAATCTAGTACAGATGGGCTTTAAAATGAGTTTAAAGGTAATACAAAGTTTTGGGAAATTTTGAAAATTGGGTGGATAGTGAATCTTTACAATTTTGATATATTTGGATGCCCCTGTGGATGTATTATAAGCACCAAAAAAGTTAACCCCTAAAACACTTCTGTTTTCGAGAAAAATTGAATATAAAAATTTACCGGTGCTCCCGGTAAATTTTGATAAATTTCAAATAGCGCCTACGGCCGTACAATGGTAGCTGCGACCATGAAAATCTCAGAATATGTAGTTGTGATATATACTTTCCAAACGGGAATAGCTAATCGGTCGATTTTAGTCAAGAAACATTGTTTCATAGCTAAATTATTATCTTGACCATGAGAGGGAGCTATATACAACATAAAGAGTTTATTATTTATAATTTCATAACTTTAGACTCGATTTCAACCGGGACAACGATCAATGAATATTGTAGGAACGCATATGCTTCTAATATGTTAATTTGAACCAAATTCATGACCCCATACCAAAACTTTGTAATACCTTTAAGAATGCTCAGAACCTGATTTGAATGAACGGCATTTTGACATAGAAAAATAAAACTGGCAAGTTTAATAAATACCTAATTGCGTACTGAAAAGACAAAACTGGCAACGGGACGCATTTTGATCCTTGCAAATGCATAAAATGGTATGTTAGGCATTTAAGATTGCTCCCCCCCCCCCCCCCAAAAAAAAAAAAAAAAAAAAAAAAAAAAAAAAAAAATTGAATAAAAAAAAAAAAATGAATTAAAAAAAAAAAAAAAATGCGAGCGGCCCGAAAATGACGAGCGGGCGGTCGAGGACAACCAAATGATTTTTTTTTTTTGGCCTAATGGTCGTTAATTTCCGTACCAATTACGGGAAATCCGTACTAGTTGGCATCTCTGCATGTCCTGAGACGTTGGCGACCATGGAATGCCACAACTCTCTGTCCCATATTCTATAAGGTAATTCATTCTCCCTGAGATCAATTCCTCTTTCAGAAATCCCACACCTTAAAGGTATAGACCAGTTTTGGAAACGCCCCCCTCTCAAAAAAAATGAAATGGAAGCTCTTATTACCATGTGAAAGTGAAAGTTTTGACTAATACGTGATGATACAAATTTTGCCGTAAAACCGCCTACTAATTGATATATTTGGTACATTATCATATCGATCCTGCATGAATAGATATCGTGTAGTCCCATATACATCTTTCTATGTACAGTGCTTTTTACTGTACCAAGACCGGGCCAAATTTCTTATCATTTTGATGATTCCAGAACCTTGCAGTACACACCAATACTTTATGTTTACAACCACTGGAACGTATTTGGAAGGCTACTATAGCTACAGTTTTTAGATTAACTTTTTCTGTCCCTGGCATTCCAATGTTTGTATTTCCTTTTATATATACAACTTTCTGTTTTCTGATTTCTTTTGTATTTTATTTATTGCCCAATAAAATAATAATAATTTAAACAAATCTAACCAAGAACCCGATTGCAACTCCGCCCTAACTATACATCTTTGAGGAAATGAAACGAGGAGCAAATGACACCTGAGCAAATGTCGCATTACCATCGTCCCGCCCACCCTCACTCAGTGTTATTTAGGGTATGTGTATGCATGTTCCCTGCCTTTGAAAGCACCCCACTATCTCCGGTGCGTAAAGTCAATACGGGCCGATATTTTGTGTATTACGAACCGGATTTTGTTGCGTGAAAAGTACCCCTTTACCAGAGATTTTGGGAACATGAATGCGGTCCCTCCGACCCCGGAGTGGGGGGGGGGGGGGGGGGGGGGGACCGTGATATAACTGACTAGATCCTTACCATGAGATGGTTAGAAAGCTTAAGCGGCCTGCAATGCATCACTGACTGAACTCTCTGTGTTGCTATGGTTTCCACTATCTCAATCAGGTCATCCAAGCCATAAAACGGGACGATCTTCATCGACATTGAAACAACCTCCAGCCTTGCATCCATTGTGTCGGGGTCTAAGGTCAAGAGAAAGTTTGTTTGAATGAAAACATTGTCATCCAGTATTCGTTCATCTGTTTTTTCTCTCCCCTTTTCCTTGGCCTCTCTCTCTCTCTCTCCCTCATTTCCCTTGGCCTCTCTCTCTCTTTCTCTCTCCCCTCCTTTCCCTTAGCCTCTCTCTCTCTCTCTCTCCCTTTTCCCTTGGCCTCTCTCTCTCTCTTTCCCCTTTCTCTTGGCCTCTCTCTCTTTCTCTCTCCAATTTCCCTTGGCCTCTCTCTCTTTCCCCGTTCCCTTGGCCTCTCTCTCTCTCTTTCCCCTTTCTCTTGACCTCTCTCTCTTTCCCCTTTCTCTTGGCCTCTCTCTCTCTCTTTCTCTCTCTCTTTCCCCCCTTTCCCTTGGCCTCTCTCTCTTTCTTTCTTTCTATATCTCTCTCTCACTCTCTCCATCCTATTCTACCCCATCCTGCTCTATCTGCTATTCCTCTCACTCCTATCCATCCCTATCTACCTTCTTCACTCTAGCTCATAGGCACAAAACCAATAAGGCAACTTCAAGTGCAAACTAAACTTTAAGACCAAGACAGGCACCTGAAGCATGGATAGCTAACAACAGAAAAGCATGAAAATCAGCCTGTTTTTTTTTTTCTCCTTTTTTTCAACAGGCTTTAGCACTAAATAATACTTTTGGGTCTGTCAGTCTTTCAGAATTACCCCCCTGGCAGAGAATCCTGCATCTGCCACTACATGCAATCAGATTACACAAACATAACACACAATTCAATGTCACAGAACACTAACCGATCAGCTGTCTAATCTCAAATCCATTCAGTAGAAGACGTTCATCTATGAAGAGTCTTGATTGGTCGACTGGGTTGACTTGGCTTTTCATACCGAGAAGTGTGTACCAGTTCTTCTGGTCACCAAACATACTGCAATGGAAAAAGGAAATTATGATATAAAACATACAGCTAATACTTCATTGAAATGCTTTTAGAAGGCCTATTAGAAGCAGAAAACAAGTTTCAGCAAACCTTTTCTGATTTGTGATTATCAAAATATCCTTTTTCTTTCATGAAACAAGGAAACTAAAAAGCGAAATATGGAGTGTACATGTAAGAGAGAGAGAGAGAGAGAGAGAGAGAATGTGCCATCGGCGGATGTAATTAGTATAGAAATTATACAGTGTCCCGCTATTAAAGTATTGAATGTGTTGTCACGGGTTACTGTCTGAAAAGGTTGAGGCTACCATTGAAAGGAAAGTGGAATGGCATTACACCTGTTATAGACAGGTAGTTCTTTTGTAGATGACTGTATATAATGTACTGGAGTAAGAGTGGCTAGGGGCCACACCCAATGAAGTTGTCTTAGTGTACGGAGGTCTTGGTGTACGTAGCAGCTTGCTTAAGCAATATAGCTGCTTGTCCACACATTGAAGAATGCAAGTTCAGAAAGATGTGACTTCTTGCTTCATAAGTTTTGCTACAGAAGAATTTTCAGCTTATAAGTAAAACCGATACTTTTCCATCGGTAAGTGAAATCATGAAATTGTATTCTTTTACTACATTGATGATTGCATAATCTTGTACTCTAATGAAGGGTGATTTTATTTCAAATGACAAATTGAAGAACGAGAAAGGTATAAACTGATGTTTTACCATTCGCTATCAATTATACTTTGGGCAAAGAACATTATGATTAAAGAAGAGGAAAATATTTACAGGTTTAATTGATGCTTTTTTCACCTATAAGAAGAGCCTATAGTAGAGAAATGTTTGTGCCTGAACTCTTTACATTCTAGATGGCACAGGGACTTGGGAGACAAGCTGAGATTTCTACAAGAGTTGATGCGAGACTGGACATTTGGACACGTGGCCGACAGATCACCAAGAACATGCCGTCTCCAGAATAGAGAACGCAAAATAATGAACAGTATGGTGAGCTGTAATTGTGCCGAGAATTTCGACAGACTATTATGGAACTTGTTGAAATGAAAAAATAGTTTGATGAACTTGAAAGATATATCTGAAGATAGAATTGAGATGTCAAAGGTGTAGCAGAGCCAGTCCTATCAGTTGGGCATATTGACTATTTTGAGATTGACTATAGATGTATTTTCATATCTGCTGTATTGTTGATACATGCGTTGTATAAAGACGACTTTGAAATTGCTTATAAGCAAAGGTCATTGTCAAAGGTCATTCAATGGTGAAGTAAGCGGACAATACAGGTCTTAGCATGACTGTTTATAACAAGAAATCGGTTGTTGATTGTATTGAGAAGAGATCATGGTCGTTTAAAGGTATAATTTGTAGAGTTGATAACTGAATAAGCGGACAATAAAGGTTTGTTTATGCATGTTAAGGTAATGTTTCTCAAGAGCAAGAAGTGTATGAGATAATTGATATAAGTTACAGATATGTTATATATTTAGACAAGTCAAGTATTATATTGAACATTATTTGTGTAGATTTTATATATAACAAAATATGGAATGATTTGATACCTGTTATCACGGTGGAACATTTATATTTGATTTGACAAGTTTGGTTTATTCTGCTGGGACCAAGTGTATGTAATGTTATTTAAAGAGGGTATTTATTTTGTTCTTACCATTCTCTTTTCGTCAGATACTGATACTCTGCTTTACTTTACAATAAAGCTTGATCATAATTATGAGTATCGTAATTGGCATGTGTTTAGGTTTCTTTATTTGAGTGTACCACGTGAAAATTAAGGCTACATGCTAAATGATCACATGAAACCCTATCAGTGCTGAACCAGCTGAACTTCGACTGCTTGCAGTCGAAAATGATGCCTCCGCCATAGAGCCATTTTACAAACCAAAACAGAAGCAATTTTAACATTGAAGTTTGATTGTAATCCGTTAACACGTTCTCAGAATACCGTAATTACAAGCTATTTTTCATATTATGTATGACCCTTTGATCTTTGACCTCATGAAACTAAAATTTTATCGGTTCATTGGCTCTGCAAGAAATATACATGTCCTGAGTTTGACAGTAATCCATCTGTCGGTTCTAATGATAATGAGTTCACAAGCTATTTTTGCATACATAATGAGCCCTGTGACCTTTGACCTCGTGACCCCAAAATCTGATCAGTTCATTGGATCTGCAAGATACTAACATGACCTAAGTTTTGCGGGAATCCATCAATAGGTTCTTGAGATAACGCAATCACAAGAACGGGACGGACGGAGGAAAGGACCCAAAAACATAATGCCTCAGGCTACTTTGTAGTGGATTGTAGCGGAGGCATAAAAATGCAGCTATTACAGCAATCAAATTTGATAAAGACCAATCAGATACAGGTAAATTAGCAATGAGTCCTGTAATGATTAAGAATTTATGGCTATCAGTATTTGCCCTTGGGCCCTGTCTCATAAACTTGATATCAATAATAACTTCCACAGATCTATGACAAATCTGCTTTAAGCCAATCAAATATAAGGATTTCAGTAGCTTATAACAATGAACGTATCTTGTTATTGGTACCAAGTTGTATGGAACGGTTGAAACAGGATCATATATCAATAACTTACCCGGCAGATAGTTCGATAGGGACGGGTAGCTTCTGATAGGGGAGCTTATGAGTAGACAGTAGTCTGTGATAAAGCACAACCTCCTGGGCTTTGTACTGGTTAAACACTGATAGCTGTCTACCCTTGATGGCCGTCCATATACCATGCCCAGGCAGGCACCCTACTAACCTCCATTCATCCATGTTGGACCTGCAAGATCAATTATAATTCAAACCAATTTTGATTAAAGGGATAGCCGAGCTCTTTTTCTTTACCGCAAATGCCTTCAAAGTGCATGGTTATTGCTCTTATTATTATTTATGACATTTCTAGTTCTCTTTTAGGACCTAGCTGATTTTAGCTGATCGTACCAATTCAGCTCCACTTTAAAAAAAACAAGGTGACCGTCCGTTAATTAATTAATTGATAATAACAATACATAGGCCGGCTGGTTGTGCGTATTATAACCAACACGATAAAGCCAACAAAAAGCAAACATCAGCATTTGCTGGAATAAAAGGTAAAAGGCACTTTCTCGTCTTTTCAATGGCTGGTTCAAATTAGTGAATATTTGTGGGGCACCACAAATATTTCAGCCGTCATTTAAATTGTATGTTCTTTGAAGTATGTTCTTTCGGAGTATTTTGACCAGGCGTCGTTTTACAAGGGCATACATGCCCAACCCATAACATTAATGTTTGCATCCTACCAGGTACCTACTTAACACCTGGGTGGAGAGAGGCAAATGAAAATGAATGTCTTGCCAGAAGGACATAAGTGGCGCGGGAGGACTCAAACCAAGAACCATGTGATCCACATTCAGGTGACGTATCCCCTAGACCATGATCATGCAGGCCCTCGACTATAACCCCCATTTATCCTTGTATGACCTGCAGCCATAGGCGCCGGAAGTGGGAGGGGGGGGGGGGGCAGGGGGGGGGGGGGGCAGTTGCCCCCCCAGTCAAAAAAGTGGGGGGGGGGGGCAAAACACATTTTTGCCCCCCAAAAACGCCGCCCCCCCCCCCCTCCAAAAACAAACAAACAGTAAAGGAGTAAACATGGTTTGTATTTTTAATCCAAAAGAACGTAACAATAATCAAAACCTGAATTAAATCACATATACAATTCCATTCAAAGAAAAAGGAAAGTTCACAGGAATTAAATTTCATAAACATTGCGCATGCCACCTATACGGTATTTATCAATGGAGGTCTATATAATAGCGATACGCGCATATCGTGGACATATTGTGCGAGAATGGGAAAGCGTGTCCGTTTTTTTGTTATAGGGGTGAGAAGGGGGTGATGTATTTCTTATTCGAAAAAAGTGATTTACAAATGTTGATGTTGTGACATGATTTTCAGGCATTTTTTCTCCATTTTTTTTGTAAGTCATACCTTTTTATGCGATTGTTGGAAAATAAGAAATTCCCAAATTACAGTCAGGCGAAATACGCTTATTTAGAAGCCTTTATGTCATGATCTGCAAAGTGGCTGGGCTCGAGCCCCCCCCCCCCCCCCCCCCCCCCACCCTCCTCCTTTTTGAAAAAGTATGTTAAAGAGAAAAAGAAAGAAAAAAGGAGAAAAAAATAAGTGACCTGCCAATGTCACGAATAAGGTATAAAAAATGCTCATCTGACCATAATTAAATGCTTAAAACCCCAGAACTTACGGGGGCTCCGCCCCCTGGACCCCACCAAGGGACCTAAGGCGGGCCCCTGGATGCTCATCTGACCTTAATTAAATTCCTAAAACCCCTGAGCTTCCGGGGGCTCTGTCCCCTGGACTACACCAAGGGCCCTAAGACAGCCCCTGGATGCTCATCTGACCGTAGTTAAATATTAAAACCTCTGAGCTTCTGGGGGCTCTCCCCCCCCCCCCCCTTGGAACACGTCAATTGCCTTACAGAGGGCCCCTGGATGCTCATCTAACCGTAATTAAATACCTAAAACCCCTGAGCTTCCGGGGGCTCAGCCCCTTGACCCCCTGCCGAGGCTTATGCCCTGGACCCCACGCCAATTTACGCTCTACCTGATCGATAATACTCTACTTTGAAAAACGTTCCGCGGGACCTGCATGTAACGTGCGCGGGACCTGCATGTAACGTGTAAGACTGGTGGTGATGCAGATTTTTCGTCTGCCCCCCCCCCCCTGCCTTCCGAACTTTTTTTCTCATTACGTCACTGCCCCCTGGAATGTGAGCCCCCTGGAATGTTTGCCCCCCCAGTCCCAAACTGCTTCCGGCGCGCCTGACTGCAACCCAATACCAGTGAATTCGTCAACCCAATATTAATTTCAAAAATGCGGTAAATCAGACTTGTTTTACTGGTACCAGCATGTAATGAATACCAATATACTGTTCTTGTATAGCGCATTTCTTGAGTGATTCAGAAACACAAAATGTCCATGCCATGAAATAACTAAAATAATACCTGTAAGTCAAACACAATACTGAATTAGTATTATACATAAGAGGTTTCTTCCTTGAAAATGGCCATGGTGAACAATTCATGAACAGTTGTGTCAAAAGAGTACTGGCTTTGCAGTACATTTAGAAACTATTGGAGGCAAATTCTATTTTATGACCTTTCTTGAAATTGCAGAGCTGCTTCCCTGAGTTTACCGACAGAAAAGGGTATCTTTGTTTCCAGTCTCTGCTCTTCTTCTTCAACCAACTTCTCTAGTTGCTTTCTCTCTCGTTGGGAGGCTAGCATTTCATCTATCAGGCTTTGATTGGAGAGCTGTCAACATCAAGCAAAGAATCATCATCAATATATACATTCATTATGTTTAAGAAACACCTCAAAGAAATAAAATACATGTATAACAGACAGGTGGTATAACAATTTTCCCCACTTTTATCAATTATCTTTGGTAATAAAATTATAGAACTGAATATTGCAGAACGCAATTAATAGGTATGTTATTTGTTATCAAAACATCATTTAACTGATCAAACTTGTACAAAAAAGGAGATATAAATAGCCCAGGACAAAACCATAATATTTGTAGATGCAGGGCTTTCAAAAAGACATATT
The DNA here is from genome assembly GCA_035222895.1 of Strongylocentrotus droebachiensis. Classification (NCBI taxonomy): domain Eukaryota; kingdom Metazoa; phylum Echinodermata; class Echinoidea; order Camarodonta; family Strongylocentrotidae; genus Strongylocentrotus; species Strongylocentrotus droebachiensis. Next base: position 187,047 of record JAVYIG010003029.1, read on the forward strand.
GGATGAAAATACAGCGTAAGAACATTTAAAAACAAATTGTTAGGAATTGATCTGTGCTTGATACTGATTGAAAATGGAATACTATCATTATCTTGATTTTATATGTAAACAGAATATATTCAAACAACAAATGTTCCCCAATCAAGATCCAAATAAGAGTCCCTACTTTGGTGCTTATAATTACAAATACGACTCATATAACTAATTATATACATTGCAATAGAAAATGCAAATAAAATCTACAACGTGTACATGGAATCTCCCAGAACCACCATAATAATAATAATAACAATATTTCTGCTTATATAGCACTTTTAAAATACATCAGTAATGTCTGAGTTTCTAAGCGCTTTACAGACATGTTATTACCCCGGTCATCGGATTCTGGCTCGCTCGCACACAATGTATGCACTTCTCCACTCCCTGGGGAGCACTCCAACAAGAGCTACTAGGCTCAAATCGCTAAGCATACTACATTCATTGGCTTTCGCATCCTACTGGGTACCCATGTAACTCTCCTGGGTGGAGAGTGGCAATGTAGATCAATGTCTGGCTAAAGGACATATGTGCCGCGGCGGGACTCGAACCGCTGACCTTGTGATCGACAGTCCGGTGACGTATCCACTCGACCACAACACCTCTACCATGATAATTGCTCTGGGGTAAAAAATTACAGCATAACTATGTTGTATATGCTCATGCTAAGGTAGAGAGCATCATTTTCTGCAATTTTTTGTGTGCGTGTGTGATTAACATCAGTTAGCGGTTGACATGTAGATATTAATATAATTTTAAAAGTAAAAAGTGCAGAACTCGTGTTTTAAACAGAAATGTGGAAATTAAGATACACATGTAGTTTATTAAATTAATGTTGGCATAATTTAATGATTTACAACAAAGAAATGAAAACATTGTGATGCTTTGTGTTTTTCCAATTAAAATTTGTGTACATCACCTTTTCAACCTTTTTCTTCTTCTTAGCTGGTAGTCCAGTTTTAGGGTCCTTGATTGGAAGTGACTGCTTTGCACAGACTACTTGATCTTTATACCTACACAGATGACAGAAATTCACATAAAAAGAATGCAATAATGACTAAGGGATACAGAGGAAGAAACAAGAAGGAAAGAGAGAGAGAGAGAGAGAGAGAGAGAGAGAGAGGAGAGAGAGGGGGGGGGGGTAGAAGGAAGAGACATAGAGATAGACATATACACACATACATGTAGAGAGGAAGAGAGAGAGAGAGAGAGAGAGAGAGAAACAGGGGGCGGGGAGGGAAGGAAGAAAGAGACAGATAGACAGATATACAGAGAGAGAGAGAGAGGGGGGGGGGGGGAGGGAGAGAGAAGAGGGGGTGGGGAGGTAAGGGAGAAAGAGACAGATAGACATATACACACATAGAGAGAGAGAGAGAGAAACAGGGGGTGGGGAGGGAAGGAAGAAAGAGACAGATAGACAGAAACAGAGAGAGGGAGAGAGACAGAGAGAGAGGGGAAGGGAGAAGAGGGGGGGGGGGGGGATGCAGTAATGTATATACTAACATGTTTACAAGGATGTATATAAATACAACATAAATGTGTGACTCTGTCCATGAGTTCTCACGTATTTTTCATTTGTTTTCTATACGAGTACAAGTAAGACTGCCGATAAGTTGACTTGGATAATATTTCTCTGGTAAACCCAACAATTTACTGGATTGTTTTCACTACGTGCATATTCAGCATATACTGTCTACATGTACAGTCACCAACTTAATCATTCATACCCCTCGTAAATTTGATGTTTTCGTGGGTTTTGTAACTCAAGACTGAAAGCCATTTCAATACAGTCCTGGCTTGAGATAATGGCAGCTAATCAACAAATAGTATGAAGACTTTGTTGTAAAATGTGAAGCATCATGTGTGTTTTTTGTGATTGCTTTGACATTATTAAAAACAAATGTCACTTTGGGACAACGATTTGTAAAATGATATAAAAATATAAGAAAATAAGCCTTCAAAGATCAAATTATCTGCTGGGAGCCAGCAGTGTATTCATTCTGTGTTAAACCATACAGGTTAATGCCCTTCTGGCTCTCAACAGACAATATCTTAAAATAAAACTAACCTTTGGAGATCTCTAGCCTCTAGTTCTTCATACTTGATCATCTCCTCCTCATCGAGCTCAGCCCATTGTCTCTGTAGAATCTTATTGATAGACATGAAATCCAAGGTAGGATGCTGTCTCAATACTACATAGAAATTAACAGAGAAAAGATTTGTCTTCTTTCATATTAAGATAATCTGGTTTGAAAAGGTTTTTTAGCAGATGTTTCTGCATATATTGATAAATCAAATATAAAACATTCAAATAACAATAATAGTATATATATAATATAATGGAGTTACATAAAGAGTGGCAACTTAAATACACACACATAATTGAAAGCTTGAAAGTATGGAGGTAAGTAAAAAAAATAATCAAGATAAATGCAGAGGCCAACTATCATAAGCAAGTCTGTTTTGTTCCAGTTAATAGTGAATCTTTCCAGGTGTTTTTTCCTTAACCATGTGTAGTCAAGCTTCCAATAGCAATTGCAAACTTACAATCACAATTAGGAAGGAAAACACTCAGAGGAATTCACTATTTCGAAAGAAAAAGAGAGAGATCTCTAGCCTCTAGTTCTTCATATCTAATCCTCTCTTTAGAATCTTATTGATGGGCATGAAATTCAAAGTAGGATGCTGTCTCAAAACTAAATAAGAATCAAAGTAAATTACACTTTCCACATGGACTTTTCCACTTCACAGGTTGGACAAGTGCTCTTTGTTTTTTTCTTTATATGCTACATAGGTAATCTCCCTGTGCCAAATTGTATTTATCATTGGATAGATATAATGTATATACCAAAAGCTTCAAGATAATTCAACTGCTTCAATTGCAAGGTTAATCTATACCAGTGTTAAAAGGCTTCACAAGATTGGAAATGGGTAATCGGGTAGTTTGGCAAAGCCATTGTGTTGCAAAAGCAATCTTTTCCCTCAATTGGTGCCTATTGCCTTGTGCACAATTATATGTGTGGCAAATTAGACTAGCGGCTATGCAAAGAGGTGAAGAAAGCAATCAAAGTGTTTTAAAAAGTCTGATGATAAAGCACACATTTATCACTAAAAGTAGCCTCTCTGATTTCTATGTGATATTGTTAACTTATAAACAATTAAACATTATTCACAATCTGGTAGGGACTGTTGTTTTTGTGGTAAGAAATTGCCGATATTTCCCAAAGTTTGGTGATGTGATTCAAGTGTTTTGTGAATGGAAGAATTGGTACGGACATCTGAGAAAAATTATCATGATGAAAAATGACTACCGGTAATAACGGTTTTAATATTCTTTATTTATACTGTAGACACCATGAAGTAAACCTTTTTCCCAAAGATATATTTGTGATAGGTTTACTATCTTGGCAGAACTATGAAAGATCTACTATAGGTCAAACCAGACATGAAGATTAATTATTGTTGCACAATAGGGACACTTAATACTCTGTCAAACTTTGTTCTTGTACTTGACTTTAGACTGAGCTGAAACACTGTGTTGGGTTCATATTTTAGTAGAGTTTAGACCTACAAGGGTGGGTTTATGAAAGCTATTACTAAATTTCAGCCCTTTGTTGCTCTTTTGACTTACTTTCAGGTTTCTTCTCCTTGAAGAAGAAGGCAAAGGCATCTTGAGGCCTCATTACTGGGGCCTTCCCTACCAAGTCATACTGAGTTCCAGGACTACTCCTTTCTTCTATCGGTCTTTTCATCCTTCCCGGACTATCGCAGGATGATGCTTCTACAGAAGAACTGGTACCAGTCTTATCTATCACCTTCCCTGGGCTACGACTAGGTGAGGTCTGTCCTCTAGAATAAAGAGCTGAGCTATTTTGATTTTCAACACTTGTTACACTTGTTGTAAACAGAGGTGATGTTCCAGAGGCTTGAGGAACCCTGGTGTTTGTAATACTGCTGTTGTTAGACTCCTGCAGAGGTCGGATCATGCACGGTAGTGGTGCTTGGAATGAAGACTCGGTAGAGGTAGCTGCTTTCCTTGACTCGCTTACAGCAGGCTCTTGCCTGCCGGGGATGAGCAGGACAGACGGTTGGACAATCTTCCCACTTGGCTCAGTAAGACCCTGTCCCTTACTCCACAGAGCATCATCACCATTCCTAGCACCAACATCAAGTGATTCTTGGTTGCTAATAGCAACATGGTCTTCACCACCAGTAGCATCTCCCTGGCTTCTGCCACAATTCACATTTGTTTCAGACCTATCAGGAACATCTACAAAGCTGATCTGCGCTCTAGCATTCTCTGGTGGTATGGCTTGTGTGCTCTGCAAGCAATTTACAAACATCTTTTCTCCTTCTTCTTCAAAGATCGAGATATCGTTTAGTGGAGGTTTCATGTGGTCCATTCCCTTACTATGCATGAGGTTCTGAGAAGGTCCATCAATCATGGTTGCATCTGAAGTTTCTAGGATGTCACAGATCATTGATATACCTTCACTATCATTGAATGCAGTAGGTGCTGTATGGTCCATGCCTTCAGAGATATCATGAGATGCAAGTGTAGAATGGTTAGACTCTTCACCAGCCTGTTTAAGGTCTAAATCACATGTTGCACCAGTATCAGTGTGAGCTGATGATCCTGACAGTGGCTGGTTTTGAGTCTGACCTGGGACTCTTGGTTCTACTGGTGGAGTTGCTTTGTACAGTTCCTCTAGCATCTGAATGATCTGACAAATTACAGCATCCTGAAACATACCAGGACACAAAAAAATGATAATAATAATAACAAAAACATTGGCAACAACAATAATAACAACATAAATAAATAAACAACAGTACTTGTAGAGCAACTTTCGCATGGTAACACTTAAAGCTGTCGGTCCCCTGGTTGCTTACTTACGTGCGTACAAATGCTTTCTTAGCAGCCAGGTAAAACAAACAAACTTACAAAACATTTTATTATATGTGTACAAGTATGCAACCGTTTTTGCAAGGTAAAACGTGTACAAAAGTGAATTATACTGCACACCTCTATTCCCTGCGTATACCCTTTACTTGCATTATCTTATCTGCACCATCTGACGCAAAAGCAACCTACAAGTTATCATGAGGGCCTGAATTAAAAGGTTTGCAAAACCTTTTAACTTTATAGAACAAATAATGCATGTATTTCGCTGTTCAATACAAAATATGTTCACCTCTAAGTTCTGAATTTTCCTCTCATGCCACTATATTGCAACGTCAGTGAAATATAACAACACTCAGGAATTTCAACATTTTTCAGTTCATATATTATTATCTTAAACCCCGGAGCATTCATGATATTAATAACATAAAACCAAACATTTGACTCATAATACTATCCCAATGTGTCTACAAGCACACCAAAATGAACAAGAATATTAAGAATATTATAAACACATACAAAAGTACTGCATATACAGTGCGTCCCAGAAAAAACGAAACCGAGAAGTATCGATGTTTTATCATAACTTAATCACAACCATAATTAATGAATGATACATATTTGGAAAGCTTAGAGTCTCCTCTTTCAGTTGATGCTACTCAGATAATGCATATTTCACTCATTAGTGAATAAAAGCAATTTGAAGGAAGGAAACCAAAAGACATTTGGCGGGCGGTATCTGAATTTCGAAGAAAAATTCACATTTCAAGAAAGTTGAGTTTCTGCCCTTTCATATGACACCTCAATCAGGAAAAATGAGCGAGAAATAACAAAGTTCTGTTTGTTTAAAGTAGTGCTCGCATTTCCATAATTTTATTAAACAAATTCGTTTTCACTGGCTGCCTGCCGTATCAATAAACGAAATTAACAAAAGACTTAACTCCATTTCGTTGACAATCAGCCGTAGACGAGAGTCTTCATGCATGGCTGATTGTCAATGAAACGGAGTCAAGTCTTTTGTCAAATCTGCTTTTTGCTACGGCAGGTACCCAGTAAAAACGAATTCGTTTGTTAAAATTATGAAAATGTAAGGGCTACTTTAAACAAACAGAACTTTGTTATTTCTCGCTCATTTTTCCTGATTGAGGTGTCATATGAAAGGGCAGAAACTCAACTTTCTAGAAATGTGAATTTTTCTTCGAAATTCAGATACCGCCCGCCAAATGTCTTTTTGGTTTCCTTCCTTCAAATTGCTTTTAATCACTCATGCGTGAAATATGCATTATCTGCGTAGCATCACATGAAAGAGGAGACTCTAAGCTTTCCAAATATGTATCATTCATTAATTATAGTTGTGATTAAGTTATGATAGAACATCAATACTTCTCGGTTTCGTTTTTTCTGGGACGCACTGTATTGTGTCCATACTATTGAAGGAAGTGTGCTTCTCTCTAATTTGTTTTCCTTTTTTTGTTTAAGGGGGGGGGGGGGGGGGGGGGGGGGTCCGGGCATATAATCATACATTTCAACATGCATTCTTATGGAGTGAGACAAAGGTTGTCAGAACTTACATTATTTTGAAGGAGTACTTTGGTTTTGTTTGGCTCCAGGTTGACATCAACAAGATGGGTTGGCATGGAAACGGCAAGACACATGATGACATGGCGGACATTCCCTGCTTTAGGGTGAGCCTGGCTATAGTACTGCTTTACAACCTACATCAAACAACAATCAAATATTATTTAATGATTTCAAGTATCTCTGGAAAATTCTGTATTTTTACATCATAAACCTCTGATAAAATGGAGAATAAAAAGAGAATTTCGGTATTTGAGAATTACTATAAATAACAAAATCAATATAAAGAGGAAAAATGTTCCATCTTCAGTCAAATCATTTTGATAACAGTTATCTTGATTGTACAGTCAAACCTGCTTTAGTGACCACCTGTCTACAAAGAACACTTGTCTACAACAAGCACTTTTTTTGTTCCTCTTGAAAATGGTTTCTCATTGAAACATGTACTAAAGGAACCTGTCTACAAAGACCATTTTTTGTGTTTTCCTTGGGCGGTCGCTTTAGACAGGTTTGACTGTATTTGCAATCACAGTGAGCCTTGAATTGACCCTAGGGAGTGATAATGGTGCATATTTTGAATGAATGAATGTTTTGTGATGACAATAAACCAATCAAGCACATTATACTTCCAGTACTATTAGGACACAGGTATAAATACTAATGATTATTCTACAGTTTTGTCAAACTTGGTAATCTGTTCATATTTATGTTTTAATGTGGATGTAGATGGTTATTGACACACGTTCCTGTTACAATTCCTCAGTGGTTGAATTTGTAACTTCAACCCTGTACCTAACCCTTAATCTTGGACAACATCTAGACAGGTGCAATGGTCACCACACTGAGCCAGTGATAGCTAGTCACCTTTGAGATATCTTTCATGATTACTGGACGTCCATTCACTGCAATCCATGTATGATCGTCGGTAGATCTGGTAGTTAATTGGTCATCTGAACCAGGCTTGGGTAAAAATCCTTCAATTTTCACCTGAAAGTAGAAGAAAAAAATCCACTTTCATTCACACCTGGGACCCATTTCACAAGGCTTTTTTTTCAATGACAAATGACAAAAATCAGTGACAAATCTGCTGATAACCAATCAGAAGCAAAGATTTCATTAGCTTAAAATAAAAACTGTCATTTGTCACTGATGACAAGTTTTGTGAAATGGGGCACTGATGTGTTGAACCTTATTTTGATTAATGACCTAAGTGTAGGGCTTTCACTTTTTTATGTCTTATAAGTGTCATGGTCTGGTGGATAAGTCAAGAGAGGGTGGAACACATGGTTTGCGATGTTGCACTAAGATCCTTAGGTAAGAAAGAAGTCTACATTTGCCACTCTCCATCCGGGTGTACTATCTGGTAAGAAGAACTTCAGAGCTTTAGGGCTGCTTGGCTATAAAAGCGAGGGGTTATAATAGTCAAACACAATGTAACCACCGTTTCAAATTTCAACAATAATTTCAGAATATTGCTCCCACATTTTTTGTTTGACCACACCCTGGATCTACCCCAGCACGTAAATAGGCTACAGAAGTATCCTCACCTGTGTTTCTTGATCGTTTCTCTCAACCTTTATCATCTGACTCATGACATTTGACCCCAGCATGTTCAAGAGGGCGGCCTTGAGGTTAGGGACTTTGTTCTTCTGCCAGATAGATGCCTTGTTGTGACTGAGAGAGAAACGCACCCCGGGACAAACCACTCCAAAGCTGAGGAGAAGGTCTTCCACTTTCTTGAGTTCGTCTCTCCGTCGCTTGGCATTGCTGTAGTACTGTTTTCGGACTGGGATGTTGTGAAAGAGACGCGAGGCTGTCACGGTAGTGCCTGAAGTTTTAGAAAGTCACAGTCTAATATATTATAACAGTATTACTGATGAAAACATAGGGGATGATCATACCTCAGTTGGAACACATTGCCAAATAAACTCCATACCAGTTCCAAGCCAATGATTCTTAGCCATTCAACAAGAGTTAACTTTTGTTGAATGTGTAAATCTATTGTTGGGCAGATGTTGCCTTAGTCTCGTTGGTGTGACTGTGATATTATGGCAAATGAGGACAAGTAACTTGTTGTATAAAGCTAGCTAGGAAGTTGACACATATAATCCCAGCTGATGTAGAGGCATTTTAATATTTGACCTCTCTTTGACTACATCTACACAACACATGTAAGTTTGTACAACATTTACATTGTGGAAGCGAAGTGAGGCTGTCACAGTAGAGCCTTACTCTAATCTAATCTTTGATAAAATAAAGCATGGAGGAAGTGCTGCCAGGAGATATTTTCTTTTTGGAGCTACAAGGACGTTTAATTAGCAGAGTTAATGCCCTGTTGCTTCAAATAGTAATGTTGGATCACCAAAGAAATGAATCACCTGTACAGCATTGCGATGGCTTTGGTGATGAAGCAATCCCCTCATGATCTAGAGTATAGCACCTTCCAACCTCCTCATCATTGGTCTTTGTTGCTATGGTAACATTGGATACTGCACAAAGTGAACCCAGGGCCTCTCCCCTGAAACCATAGGTCATAAGATCCTCAAGGTCATCGTGGTTGGATAGTTTGGAAGTGTAGTGTCTGCGACCCATGAAGTCTGCATCGGCGGCCTGTATCCCATCGCCGTTGTCACGTACTTCAACCTTGTCTATGCCACAGTTCTCCTGCACAGAGAATGAGGTACAATACAGTCTTTTCTCTTCAGTAAAATATTAACAATCATCACATCACATTAGCATACAGTGCTCCTATTAGTATTGTCTCCCAAAAGGTATTGACATTATGGCCCTTATCCCATCTCCATTACCAGTGCAGAATTCATTTCAAGGAATAAATCCTGCCACTCTTGTCAGGTAGCCAATTACCGGTAACACCTGGGCGGAGAGAGATAAATGATTGCAGATAAAATGCCTTTTCTATGAACATAATTATAGAACAAGCTTGGATTTGATTTGAACCATAAACCTCTTGATTAAGGGTCAATTTGATGAATCATAGTACCATATAAGCTCAACAAAGAAGAAAGACATGACATGACCATTTATCGCGTGGAATTCTCTTCCAGCCTCCGTTCGTTGCATCTCTGATATTACTTTGTTTCTAAGATCAAAATTAAAAACCAATCTAATGGAAAAGGCATATTCAACCTAGTTCTTAAATTGTTACCTTACCTTGTTATCTTATGTTTGAAAATTTCACTTTTGTTCTCTTTTCATTTCTCTGTTTAGTTTTGCTTGCATCAATATTGTAAAGCGCTTTGATATAAGTATAAGTTATTATTATTACTATAGGGTCTACATGTTTTTAAAAACCCAATAAATAAATAAATAAATACAAATAAAATATAAATTAAAAAGTTTCCTCACCAATTTAATTTCGAGGTTATCAGCATGGGCATCCAGAGAGTTTTCAAGGAGCTCTTTCACAACACTGGCGACAGATGTAATGACTTGAGCACTTGATATAAGTCGCACAGTCTCTCCAGATAGTTTGTGCATGTTTGGCACCTCCCTCAAGTTGGTCTACATACATGAAAATAAACAAAACCATTTCCATAAAATCTAGTAAAATGTACAAAGGAAAATTCAGCTAAAAACAAACATTTGGAAGCAGCCATAGTCATAGACTATTCAGATTTTAGCATGTTCAGAGGCATTTAGTTCAGTCAAGAAGTTAGACTAAATCGACGGTTTCGAGAAACGGGCCCCTGGTAGCTGTCCATTCGGCATCCTATATTATCTCGAGGTAGTACTAGTAGTAGTCTAACTTAGATCTAGTAGAGTCTACTACTAGTACTAGTCTACTACTAGTAGTAGATACTCACCTGTATTCACCTGTCTTTTCGGGCTCCTTAGTAAGACAATGTCTTGTAATGCCCTCCCATAGTTCATCAGTACACCACTAGACTAGATCTAGTCAATACAAATAACAAGTTGAAGTAATTTACAACTGAAGGGGCAGAGTTCACGTTCAGGAGGCGCGTCCGTCCGATCCGGAACTAGCGGAATTATCGGACGGGCTAGGCCTGGGAGCTGGGCAGGCCAGCTCGCGATGCTTGGCCTGCAAACCGACAATACCATCATCATTGACCATACAAGTACTTGTTATGAGGTTTTTTATTAGCTGTATTTCATAACAATTAAAATTTATCATCCGTTGAAAACAAGGGCTCAAAAACACGTCACAAAGACAACAGAAGTCAGAACATAGTTGCCAAAATTCACTACTTACATGACTTAGTTAGGCTATAAACTCGGTGTCGGTTCTCTTTGAAAATTAAATTTTGCGCTAGTGTTAGTCTTTGCTCCAGAAGCTGTCGTCGCTCCTTGAATTGTTTGGCGATATTAGATTCACAATAACTACATAAAACAGAAGTACCAGCAGGGGTGGCCGTGGTGGATGTGGGGATTATTTCTCCACGACTGCAAATTAAAATCCAACAAACCAAATAACCAGATTGTTACTTTTGGGGGAATCGTCCCCCATCCCCTGGACAATTTGAAAAAATGCCAACACACTTTTAGACTCTAGAGGCCCCAAGAGTGCAGCGTTTAGACTAATAAAAATGCAAAAGAATCCCTCGCATAATAACTCCATGTTCAAAATGAACAATATTGTAGAAAATCTGCATTCCATTGGTATTACGTAAGCACAGTTTACGCTGTATATGTTTACAAGATTAAGAGTTATAGAAATACATCAGTGCGGCTCCCTACTTACTAAAAATTAACCTACTAAATATTTACAACCCTTCGGACTGCACATTAAGTAGGCCTACCGGCATATTTATAGTGAAGTGTTATTATAATATTATATATTATATTGCTTGTTTTTATACTATAGTTTTGCTAAGGAATGTAATCTTTGAATACAACAAAACTTCAAAAACCTGTGAGGGGGTAGTTACCTCCATCACCTTCACCCCTCTCGTTCACTATGCTCCCTCGTCCCACGCATGTCGCCCCCCTCCCCCCTCTTCCCGGTCATGAAGAGAAATCGCCGCCCCTCCAGTTATTATCTTAACCGGTGCAAACAATGAAATTTGCGATCTAGTTTTTTTTATTTTTTAGCCCAACAAAATGTAATTTCTTATGCATTTACCCATGCACAAATCGCAGAGGGTCTCTGAAATCATAGGTATATGGGCATGCTTTCATGGTGGGGATGGCGGGATGCTAAAGCCTGGTGGCTGAATATCTACCATCATGTTAACAAAATGTCACGAGCGAGCCAGCAAAAAAAAAAAAAAAAAAAAATCATGGGGGGGGGGGGGGGGGAGGGGCTGAGGCCTTGTGGCTGAATATCAGGTTATAATCAAAGAACAGTATTTATTATACCAAAAATGTAACTTCGGCATCACAATAAATTCAATCGGGCCACCTCGCTGCATAAACAGTGGAACTTAATAAAACCTTGGCTGTATACACATAAATAATAAAAAAATCCTTGGCTGTAATCTAACAGAGTTTCTAATTTGAACATTGTTATATAGGTTAGTACCTACTGACTTCCTACACAAAACATAATTCATTCATTAATTTAGTATCATTTTTTCCCCTTCCCTTTCTCCCGCCCTTTCTCCTGTTTCTCTTTCTTTTTTTTGTTGCAGCCCTTTAAGTGTCACCAGGCACGTAACCACGGGTGGCACGGGGGGGGGGGGGGGGGGCACGTGCCCCCCAAATTTCCAAGATCGGTTGAACTTTTTTAGACCCCTCCCCAGGACGTCAATCGATTACATGTATGTGCCCCCCCCCCCCCCCCAACATCAATCTCTGGCTACGGCCCTCAGTGAAATTTAAATTTTGAAAAATGTCACATTGCAGAAATGGTTTTAAAAAAATAACACGTGTGAAAACTTACCCTGTCACTGTACTAATTAATAGGGCAGGCATATTTGTTTTTTATCTAAACTACAGCATGTGCTTCAGTTCGGCGGGCGCCCTGGATCGGGGGCATTATGGATCGGGGGCATTATCATGATTATGAAAGTCTACAAGATTACTGTAGTCATAATACTATAGGTAGGGGAATTCGTCCCACTGTGCCGTGCCCCTCCCCCCCCCCCCTCTCCCTACTTGTGTGGTGGGGACGGTGGTGGTGTTTTCCGAATTTTGTACAGCATATATTACATGATACATAATGATTACAATTTCTGATTAATCAAATTGAATATGCATATAAATTCACATACATTTAACTTAACATAAACAGCTATGATATAATTTTGGATGAAATATATGACTAATGTAGGCCTAATGATTTATTATGAATAAGCAAGGTATGCATCGATCATTGTATTATGATGTATAGATCTACCTCAAATCTAAACTTTTTGAGGACCATTTATTTACAATGGATGAGAGGAAGGAATAAAAGGTCAGCAATAAGGGGAGGAGGGAAATGCAAGAAGCAGTGCGATAAAGAAATTTGGAAGGAGTGTGTGTGAGAGAGGGAGAGAGAGGGGGAGAACAAGCAGGAGAGAGAGGGAGAAGGAGAGAGGAAAGGGCTGAGTAGCTTGACATAAAGAAAAAGCAATGAAAACGTATACGTGTTTAGACCCTGCCTTAATATTACACACGCAAAATTGAAGAAGAGAAACTGACTCAACAAATCGATAAATTATGACCGTTTGCGGAAAATTACATAAATATCTTTGCTATTCGCATGGAATAATTAATTACTTTGTCACTATGTTATGCTCACGCATTTTGGTCAAACGGCATCAGAAACTTAAAAGCAAACAACCTTACGGGCCTGACTGGGTAATTGTTTCGGGAGAAGCTCCAATAAAACTGTGAATTTTTAAGAACCCAGGCTGTGGATATTCTTGTTAGAATGTATAATTTCGGGAACTCTTTGGTGTAGGCCCGACGCCCATAGTCATAGTCTTGACATAGTTTTTATCAAAGTCTTAACAGGTCGAAGTAGATTAAGTGGTCAACCCGTATGGGCTTCATTGGGTGATTGTTTAGGGCCAAGCTCTTTTTTAATATTTCAAAATCAAGAATTTGATGGTTCTTTGGGCTAAAAGTTATGATTACAATTATCTTGAAAACATGTTCGTCAGTAACTAAGATGTTCTGTGTAAATGGACGTTGTCAGACCTTGTAGAACTAGGCTTCCTTCACAAGTTCCAATAAAGAATAAAGAAAAATAGTCAAAAAAATACCAGTATATTTGTCTCGAACAGGAAAGACGATTTTTACTGGATGTTATGTCCGCCATAATACCTGCATAAACTCTACGAATGTCACGGTGTAGTTTAAGGTCAGAGGTAGTCTGTTCTGACTCGTTTCAGGACTTTAATACAGTACCATCATATTTACATCAACGATTATGTTACACTAAATACACATTTTAATAGAAACATGAAGTGGTATCAATCATTCACATTCCTGCACAATTCTACGTCGGACGCTACATTTTTCAAGATTTTTCTGTAAGTATATAAATAGAACAAATTAAATCTCTTTTTAATTTGTAAGTTGTATATCGTCACCGAATACACGATATTAAAATAAAATGTTTTATATACTTCCACAAGTGATTGTGATTATGGTGATTATTTTCATATTCATCTATTGCAATTCAGGTATGATGCGACAAGAAATTTGCTTCGGACTTTTAATTTTTGTTTTGGTCAAAGATATAGGGTTAGGGTTTGTATTGCTGGTGGGATTTAAGATATGTTAAGGGTTAAATATAGGGTTCGGTACGGTTCGGTGTTCGGTAAGGTGAATTATGATATGTTAAGGGTTAAATATAGGGTTCGGTACGGTTCGGTGTTCGGTAAGGTGAATTATGATATGTTAAGGGTTAAATATAGGGTTCGGTACGGTTCGGTGTTCGGTAAAGTGAATTATGACATGTTAAAGGTACTATGTCCCTTTTGTAGCCAACCTCAAATTCTGTAGAACTTTGCAGGAATTATGAATATGTCATGTATGTCCTATCTGTGAAATTTAAACGTTAGCAGTGTCCTCATGTTCAAATTATGCAAGGAAACCCGTTTACTTGCTAGACTTCACTGTCAGACACTATTGAGTGACTGACTGGTCTTTTTTCTTCTTTGGTAATAACACATGAAAAGAGTTGTAAAGGGTACATGAGCATTTGTCTACATCAATAAACCACTTCTTATGATGGCCAAGATTAAACTGATTGAATCTTTGCGCAGCATAAAACGTATGAACATTCGGTACAATTGTCTGAAAATCAAGACTATTACTTTTGGGCTCTATAGCCCTAAAGTCGATTTGACAACTAATAGTCGTTATTTTCCCACTTGAAGACATTTTCAAGCCCCACCTTTTTTAGGGAAGTTCTAAATTAGTATTTTCTTTCAAATGCAGTTGGAATTTAACTTTTTCATTTTTTTGGCCTGCAAATGGGACATAGTACCTTTAAGTGTTCAATATAGGGTTCGGTACGGTTCGGTGTTCGGTAAAGTGAATTATGATATGTTAAGGGTTCAATATAGGGTTCGGTACGGTTCGGTGTTCGGTAAAGTGAATTATGATATGTTAAGGGTTCAATATAGGGTTCGGTACGGTTCGGTGTTCGGTAAGGTGATTTAGGATATGTTAAGGGTTCAATATATGGTTCGGTTAGGTATACTGTGTTTTGTCCTGGGAAAAGTCGGCGTACATATTTGCCTTATGATCTTTAATCCGTATTTTGTTTCTTCAGATCAATTTCCCGCCTAAAACACAACAAAGATTTTCAATATGTCAGGTAAGTGTAATTCATTTTCTTGGGGGAAGACGAAGTGGAGAAGAAAGTAGAATAAAGTTGTGCTTTTTTATTTAATGAAGAACAGAGATAATTGTCGATAGGGAATGGCTGGGCTTGAAAACTAAACCGATAATTAGATTCTGCAACGCTTCTATCGGTTACCTTATTTTGGAAGTTCTATACCTTTTTTTCCTGTCTAATTAATCATTTCCCACGTTTGGAATAAAATATCGACAAAATTAGTCAAATCTTAATTGGAGGAATATTTTCATGCAATTAAAATACGATTTTGTGGATCACATCTTCAAACCCAGTGTATCGTCCATAATTATTATGATTCGTTAATTTCAAAGCGTAAATAATTTTGTTTTAAATCTCAGTCTGTATATTTTGGAGTTAATTTGGTTTAAATCTACATTGAAATGTGAATGTAAATGGCAATGTAAGTTGAAATTAAGAATGAGACTATAATATTGAGATTGAGATTGAAATTGAAATTGAAATTAAAACTGAGACTGACATTGAAAGTGAAATTGAAATTGAAAGAATTAAGAATGAGACTATAATATTAAGATTGAGATTGAAATTGAAATTGAAATTAAAACTGAGACTGACATTGAAAGTGAAATTGAAATTGAAAGAATTAAGAATGAGACTATAATATTAAGATTGAGATTGAAATTGAGATTGAGATTAAAACTGAGACTGACATTGAAAGTGAAATTGAAATTGAAAGAATTAAGAATGAGACTATAATATTAAGATTGAGATTGAAATTGCAATTGAAATTAAAACTGAGACTGACATTGAAAGTGAAAATTGAAATTGAAAGAATTAAGAATGAGACTATAATATTAAGATTGAGATTGAAATTGAGATTGAGATTAAAACTGAGACTGACATTAAAAGTGAAATTGAAATTGAAAGAATTAAGAATGAGACTATAATATTAAATGTGAAATCTGAGATACACGGCCCTACATGTTATCAGTGTCTGTGATATGGTTTAAAATTGAAGCCCTAAAAAAATTGCGCTTCAAAATGATCAAGAAGTGCCTCAAAAAAGTGAAAAATCTTTGAGTGACCGGTTTTACCATACTCGTTTTCCCCAATAGACTGTAGTGTTATGAAAACCGTCAGGCGAACGGTTTTCAAAATTTGTAATTCCAATCATAAATATCTTGATAATCAGACAGGCGATCGGCTTGTAAAAGTCATGGGGTTCCTGACTGACCTAAAGGTTTATATTTATCATTGCATCATGAGCTAAATCCAGAATTTTGTTTCAGAATCTGAGACAAAGTTACCGGATCCCTTTAAGATTGAGGTTGAAATTGAAATTGAAATTAAAACTGAGACTGACATTGAAAGTGAAATTGAAATTGAAAGAATTAAGAATGAGACTATAATATTAAGATTGAGATTAAAATTGAAATTAAAACTGAGACTGACTTGAAAGTGAAATTGAAATTGAAAGAACGGGAATATGACTCCGAGATTGAGATTGAGATTAAAACTGAGACTGACATTGAAAGTGAAATTGAAATTGAAAGAATTAAGAATGAGACTATAATATTGAGATTGAGATTGAAATTGAAATTGAAATTAAAACTGAGACTGACATTGAAAGTGAAATTGAAATTGAAAGAACAGGAATATGACTCCGAGATTGAGATTGAGATTAATATTGACACTGAGAATTTAAATTGCAATTGAAAAAAACGACACATTGAACAATTTACTTCATTTGATTTTGACCTGTTCCATCAATCAGAAACTCCAAAGCTCGACGCCCTCCCGGAATTTGCCAAGGAGTACTGCTACGAGATCGATGGCTGGATCATGCCCAAGTTCACGCCCAAACGATTCCTGGATGACCTCAAGAACTTTGAGGTGAAAGATGACGACACATACCTCATCACGTGGCCAAAATCAGGTACATAATTTTGATTAAAAAAAATAATAATATGTAGTTCTGTTCATTCGCTAAATTGAAATATGACCTCGTAGAAACATCATTGGAGAATGAGGCGCGACAAATCCAGAATTATTGTTATTATTATTACTACACGTAGTATTATAATCATCATTATCATTATTGTCATTATTATTATTATTATCATTTTTATCATCATTATTACTACTACAAATATTATTATCAGAAGTAGTAGTAGTAGTAGCCTGGCCCCCAAAATAGGTTTAAAAAATAGATGGTTACGTTAATTTTATCTTTAATAAAAAAAGAAAGAAGAAGGACCCCATCCCCCGGCGCTCAAGGAGGAGGAGGTGGGGGGGGGGGGGGGTGTCGAGTAAAACAAAACATAGCGCTCCATACCCCCCTCCCCCCCCCCTCCCCCGCTTATTTTGGCCGGTCGGCTAAGTCGCCGCTAAATATTCTCTCACGAATTGGGCCCCCTCCCTCGCCGCCGGTTGGATCCGCCCCTGGTAGTAGTAGTAGCAGTAGTAGTAGTAGTAGTAGCAGTAGAAGTAGTAGTAGCATCATTATTATTGTGATATCCAGATAATAACAAAAAAAATGGTACTTTAAAATATGATATTTTAAAGATAAATTGTCATTTTCTCCCAAGTGAATTGCATCACACTTAGATGGGAGCAGGGGGAAGGGGGCAATGTATGGAAGAGGGACAGGGCAAATAATTTTTAAAGGTCGCCTTTTTAAATGGCTGGGTTTTTTAAATATCACAGGATTTTCTTCTATAATGGTGATAATGATAATAATCATCCCATCATCATAATATTGATGATAAAATATTAATATTATCATTATCATTATTATTGTTATTGTTATCATTACCATTACTATCATTATTATCATCATCATTTTTATTATCATCATTATTGTCATGATCATCATTAATATTTTCATCATTATTATTTGTTCGAAAATATACAGGAACCACTTGGATGCAGAACATTCTCACACTGATCTTCGCTAACGGAGACATGGATGCCGTCAGGGAGAAACACCTCTTCAAAAGGGTTCCTTTCCTCGAGATGCCGCAGGGATTTGACTATAAAAAGGTACAGTAGGTGAACATATTCACAGGGGCGTAGAAACTTAGAAAGAATACTTTGAAAGGGATCACCGACCGACATTTTGATAGATAAACATATACAGTTGTGGATAAGTCATGAAAGGGTCCCCTTCTTCGAATTGTGTCAAGGCTCTGATTTACCAACCAATTAGAAAAGGTGATAATATTCAAAGAAGCGTAGCAAGAAATACGGTGAAAGGGAAAAGTTGACCGACCTTTGAAAGAAAAACTTACAGTTGTGGGGTTTTCGTTGACTAGTGGTAGTGGGTAAAAAAATCAAGGGTTCTCTTCTTCGAGATGCATACCAAAAGGTAAGAATATCCACAGGCCGGGGGCATAATAAAGAAACATTCTAAAATGGGGGCGGGGGGCGTGTAGACCGTATTTTAAAAGGAAAAACAAAACACCTTGGAAATCAAGCTCCAACAACAAAAAATCCCCACAAAATGCACGAAATCAGAAACTTCCATACACAAGCATAATACAAGCACAATCTCATCGGGGATCGGGGTCTGATGTCTCTTGCCCGAATGTCCAGTTTAAACGACTTTTTTTTTGAAGCGTGATAATTTTTTTAATATTTTATAGTGACAATGTAGTTTTGTTATTGTGTAAAACACACTTTAACGACCTCTATGCATGAATAATATAAAGTGACGGTTACCTTAATGTGAGGCGACGATTGGCTTTCTCGTCTGCAGATGGTAATGAATTTATAATTATTTCCGGCAACATGAAATCATGGATTGATAATATTGCCCTTGGATGGCCTTTCTAGAGAGGTCTGATTGTATGATATGTGCAGGTGTTGAAGAATTAGCCTATAATAATCAGTGGCGTAGAGTGGGCCCAGTCATTGAGGGAATACTGGTTGATGGGGGCATACGATATAAAATATTAATTACACAAGGCCATTGACTAGGGGGATCGAGAGATGAAGGAAGTCCTATCATCTTCTTTTCATATCCCTTTCGTCTTTGTCGGGCTCTTCTTGTCCTTGTTCATGTTCTGTTTGTTGTTCTTCTTCTTCTTCTTCTTCTTCTTCTTCTTCTTTTTCTTCTTGTTCTTCTTCTTCTTCCTACTCTCCCTCTTTCCTCTCTCTCCCTCCCTCCCTCTCTCTCTCTCCCTCTCTATTTCCCATCTCTTTGTTCTGCCTTTCGATGGGGCCAGGGGGGTGTTTCACAAAGATCCTAAGTTGAACTTATCTCTAAGTTGGACTTAAAAATTATGGAAAGCCATTAGCATCTTTGAAAATATTTTGTAAAAGTTATTTTGAAAGGCATAAAATGTTTATTCAAATCATTCATATTTTCTATCATCAAGTAGACTTCATGTTCTGGAATGTGGAATTCATAAAAAGTCTAAAATACTTTAATTTCGGCTTTTGAATATATTTCAATTTAAGGCTCCAATGGCTGTCCATAATTTTTAAGTCCAACTTAGTGTTAAGTTCTACTTAGGATCTTTGTGAAACACCCCCCTGGGGTGGTACGTGACCACGTGTCCTCCTGTGACTACGCCATTAATTATTATAACAGTGTCAATAAACATTTATCTTTCTTTCCCCCCCCCCCCCCAATCAGGCTGAAGATGACACGGGCTTGTACGAAATTGCCAGAAATATGCCCTCTCCCCGCCTGCTAAAAACCCAGCTTCCGCCCCCGTTCCTTCCGACACAGATCCATGAGAAGAAACCAAAAGTATGTCACATTGAATCATATAATTGTCCTCTTCAAAAGTATATATCCAATAGTGGTAGCTGTACGATTCAAAATGACATTTATTTTCTACAATAGTAGTAGTAGTGGTAGTAGTAGTAGTAGTAGTAGTAGTAGCAAGTAGTAGTAGTAGTAGCAGTAGTAGTAGTAGTAGTAGTAGTAGTAGTAGTAGTAGTAGTAGTAGTAGTAGTAGTAGTAGTAGCGGTAGTAATAGTAGTAGTAGCAGTTGTAGTAGTAGCAGTGGTCGAAATAGTTGACCCACAAATTGTATGTTGTTTTAGTAAAAAAGCACACAGTATCAATCTCCAACAATAAAAATTTAACTTGACATGTATTAAAAAATAATCATAATGATGATAATAGGCCAATAGGGATATTAATAATAATAATATCAATACTAATGAATAAAATAAAATAACAAAAATAACAATTTCCTGTCAATTTAACACCCCATAGATCGTATACGTAGCGAGGAATCCCAAAGATGCAGCCGTATCATACTTCCATTTCTGTAACGTATCGCCTAACCTGCCCCAATACAGAGACTGGAATGATTTCTTCATTGATTTCTGCAACGATTCCAGTAAGTTTCTATTTATATTTGTGTGTGTTAGTTTGTTTGTTTGTTTGCCTTGTTTTGTTTGTTGTAGCTTGGTTCATAGAATATGGGATGCGTGGGATCGAAGCATACAAAGTTTTTTCATTGGTATTAATAAGTACTTAATAATGAAAGCACTTTTGATAAGAACAATGCTCTCCTTATATCAATAATTATCCTAATCAATATTTCTATGGTCACTGTAAGGTAAACATCATAATGATAATCATTCCAAATCTCATTTTTTCTTCTGTCTCTCCGTCTCTTTCTTATCCCTGTTCCCTCTTCTCTCCCCACCCCCTCTCTCCCTACGTCCGTCTACCTCTCTCCCTGCCTCCACCTCTCTCTTTGCCCATCCTCTCTTTCTCTACCCCCTCTCTCTATCCAGTTCCCCGTGGATCCTGGTTCGAAAACGTACTCTACTGGTGGAATAAGAGGCATGAATCCAATGTCTTTTTCATCACATATGAAGAAATGAAACAAGTGAGTAGGACAAGAAAGAGGAAGAAGAAGAAGAAGAAGAAGAAGAAGAAGGAGAAGAAGAAGAAGAAGAAGAAGAAGAATATTAAGAAGAATATTAAGAAGAAGAAGAAGAAGGAGGGGAAGAAGAAGGAGGAGAAGAAGAAGAAGAAGAAAAAAGAAGAAAAAGAAAAAGAAGAAGAAGAAGAAGAAGAAGAAGAAGAAGGAGAAGAAGAAGAAAAAAGAAAAAAAGAGATGGCAAACACCAGTCTCCTGCGATATTTACACGATCAATACCCGGCCGATGTAAAAAGATGGCATAATCACAAAAGAGTGGCAAAGAACCAGTCGATCTGGAAATATTTAGGAGTCGGTTTGGTGGTGTGAGATTATGAGTGATGTACTATCGTGACGAGACCGACCCCGAGACCCCGAGACCGACCCCAGACCGACAACTCATTGAACGAAAAAAAAAACTTGGCTCAAATGAGTCCAATTTTAAGTAGAGCATATTTGTTTAAAGAAATATCTCTTTCTTATTCGTTATCGCTTTGTTATCACTATGCTTTTCACATTTCTGTCTAACATCTTTTTCTTCTTGTACTTATTATCATTTCTATCATCAGTTTAGTGTTGTTATTATCATTAATAAATATTTTTTTTTATTTTTCTAATCTATCTGTAAATATTACTATTTTAACTTATTAATTTTATACATGTTTGTAAGTTACCCCATCTGGAAATAAGCTCTCGAGCTTTCGTGGGTTATCCTGTTCAAGCTGACTTATTTTT
The DNA here is from genome assembly GCA_035222895.1 of Strongylocentrotus droebachiensis. Lineage (NCBI taxonomy): Eukaryota > Metazoa > Echinodermata > Echinoidea > Camarodonta > Strongylocentrotidae > Strongylocentrotus > Strongylocentrotus droebachiensis. The sequence continues at coordinate 208,921 of JAVYIG010003029.1, forward strand.
TGATCTGTTATTATTGTATATTGTTGTATGTTGGAAGCTTGTCGAATAAAAATCAATCAATAAAAATCAAGCAATCATCTTCTATACCCCTTTCGTAATAGTGTATGTCATGTTTTGTAGAATTGCGGGACTACCTTCAATATTTCCTTTCTTAACATATTAATATTTTCGTTAAATTTGCAGGATCTTCGAGGCTCCGTCGTTCGAGTCTGTGATTTCCTTGGCAAAGAGCTTTCGGATGACATCATCGACGTAATCACCGAGAACTCGACCTTCAACGCCATGAAGAAAGACCCGACGGCCAATCCTGACTCGCTGCCGGTCTTCAAAGAAGCGGCGAAACAGAAGAGATCTTTTCTAAGAAAAGGTAGGTTGAAATAGCGAAAGGGGTAATGAAATAAATTCATGAATTCGAATTTGAAATTGCCGCGGCGGCCATGGGGGCTAAAATATCTACTGCCAATAGCAATTATCGGGCCGCCGCAGCAATCCTTCGGCCACATGCGGTAGCAGACAGGGGGGGGGGGGGGGATTAAAGGGATATATTGTTTACAGATAGTGGAGAAGAAGGAGAGCGTAAAGGGACAATATTTCCCTGAATTTTGTGAGTGACCACCCCCCCCCCCCCCCCCGTGCCCTCCTGTCGTTAAGTTAGTAATAGAGGGCTGTAGATTCGCGACCGGATATTTCTCTGTGAGATAGAGGCAAAGAGAGAAAGAGAGGGAGAGAATGAGAGAGAGAGAGAGAGAGAGAGAGAGAGAGAGAGAAAGAGAGAGAGAGAGAGGAAGAGAGAAAGAGGGAGTTGAAATTTGATCTGAGTACGGGGGTGGGGGTTTATAGTTGGCTCCGGAAGGAAAAAAAAATACAACATGCAATGTGTGTACAAGAATGGTTTTCACTTATTTCAGTACACATTCTTTTTCTTTTTTTTTTTTTTTTTTTGGGGGGGGGGGCACGTTAATGTCCCAATGTTAATAGTTTGACATTGTAGGGTCTTCATCATAATCACACAAATCTATCATTCAAAAATATATATTTTATTTTCCATTTTATTTTTCCTGTTTAGGAGAGGTTGGCGACTGGAAAAATTATTTTACCGTAGCCCAGAATGTAATCTTCGATGACTTATATCGTGGAAAAACCAATGGCTCTGGCATGAATTTTACCTTTGAACTTTAGACTCCATCACCATTTTCTCCGATGAAAAGTTAGCGATTGTCGATTCAACAGTCATCAGTCCATTTCAGAAGAAAGCTTCAGTTGGAACAACTTCAGAATACCCTACCACTCAAATATCCATAACCCTATTTCCGACCTTTACCACGATCCCGGGGCCTGACTCTCGCCCTAATCCTAGCCGTAATCCTAATCCTAATCCAACTCCAATCCTAAGCTACATACTATCCTAACACTAACCCTTTTTTTTTTAACGCTAACCCTAATCTTAATCCTGGCCAGAAAACTTCCCAGTGAGCGGAGTATGTGTGGATTATCAATTGAATCTAGTAACTGGGAAACGTATACAAATGTGACTATAATTTATTATATCCCTCTTTTTGAGCACTATCATTTTAATGGTGCGTGGTGGAGATGGTTTATGTATTTCTATTCATATCCATTATCCTGTATGTGAATTTAGTTGCACATTTACTTTTTGTACACTGTCGCTCATATATTAGTTGGAATATTTTTTGTTTTTACCTAATTTATGGAATTATTTTAAAAATAATTGAAAAATAATAGATCTAGATAATAGTATACATTCTCAGATTTTATTGAATAATAATTTGCCAATGTGTGTTTTGCGTGACTGCTAAAGCATGTGTATGCTACTATGCTTATGAACTAGGGGACCTACGCCCTTAAGTCATAAATGACAGTAATGAGGATTAATGCCCCACAAAAGGGCACTAATATAGCACATCGACACGGTTTTGATCCTCGGGCCTCTCAGTTACAAAGCCATTGCTTTGTCACTGAACCATGACTGTACGCAGCGGGGCTAGGGTAGGGGGCAGTTTCCATAAATAAAAAAACACAGAAAATGCAATAAATTTTCAATAATTTATTGCATTTTACCCCGGTCCCCAACATAAAAAATCCTCTGAACGGCCATGCATTATGGCTCAAGGCATGGGCATACAGAGGATTTTTTTTTTATGCTGGAACCGGGGCAAACTGTAATAAATTATTGAAAATTTATTGCATTTTCTGTTGTTTTTTTAATTCATGGAAATGTAAAAAAAAACGCCGCCCCTGCACATGAGGAAGGGAGGATGTTCCTTTTGTTTAAACGATTCATGGAAAAACACATTTTGATCCCAGTTTGTTTTTGGTTTTTTCTATCTGTGGTAATGTTTTACTATATATTTTATTATAGCTATGCTTATTGGTCGTTTTGTATGTTCTTAGCGTCATGTTTTATCGAATTTTGGAAATAATAAATTGAACTGAATTAAATATGGGTCATGTGACGTGTTTATGTGACTGTGTGTACAAAGGACCGAATGACCAACCACTAGGCTTTACCTCTAAGGTATAATCGTTGTGTGTGCGTGTGTGTTTGTGTAGGTATGTGGTTGACCAATGCGAATGATATGAGAGAATGAGTGGAGGAAGTGACGTCATACTCGTCCATGCTTCTAATTGGACAAGCGATATAACTGTCGTGAGTGAGGGAGAGGAGTCTAGGGGTGAAGGGTATAAACAGGGACCCATCCCCCTTCCATCATACAGCCTTTTCACACACAGCTAAAATTATATAAACATGTTTAGTTTAAAGGGCTTTAAACTAATCAGCTATACATACGACATCATTCACACACAGAAATTTCGGTGCGATCGTTAATCGTTTCGTGATTAACTACTGCTCTTAAAATGCGCAGTAGTGCCATTGCGCATTGAAGGTCAAGTCATATAAAAAAAAAAGCACACGCTCCATCCAGTTTAAACCGTTCACACACAAAATGTCAAGCTCTCTAGATACGAACTTCGTATCTGCAGCCTGCTTTGAGGGGCGTATGAATCTATCCGAACATCGTATAAACGATGTTCACACATAGACATTTTTCTTTAAAGCTGTTTAAAACTGTTGAGTTAAACATGTTTATACTAATCATCTCTATATACTTGTGCAATTTACCTGTGAAAACACACACTTACATCACTTTGTAGTGACCAAATGTCATGATTTTTAAATTTTGCATGTATAATAACGTTTTACGAGTTTTATGCATTGATTTGTACATGTTTAACAAGTATTAATTGTCATCCCATTTTTAAAATGGCGGCTAGGGAGAATTGATTTCTCTTGCGTGGTGTATTTATACTCCGCTGTCTGGCTTTGCACACATGTCCTAACCTGGGCCCCGTCTTACAAAGAGTTACGATCGATCAAAATCAATCGTAAGTCCTCCAATCAATCGCAAGTTTGCAGTCTCCTATCTCTTATGTACATAGTTACGATTGATATCAATCGCAAATAAGTTACGATTGATATCAACTCTTTGTAAGACGGGGGCCCAGTTCTGTCTGATTCGTTACTATATTCAGTTTTCAGTTTCAGTTTTATTTTTCATTTCCAACAGAACAGTAATTTTGACAAGAAATCAGATATACAATTCAATATTCAATAATATAATATATTTTACATGGTTTAATGTTATAAAATGGAAAGTATACATAGATATCCAGTATAAGAGTTTTTTTTTAAAGTTTTTTAAAGATTAACCTGTGGAATTGGAGGGATAAGCACTGAAAAGCAGAGCTTGTAAAATGTGGATCCCTTAAAGATAATGACAAACATAATTTGACATGAAAAAAGAAAAAAATAGATTACCAAAAAGTGGCAGAATAATAATACAATTATAAATCCGTAATTTGAAAACTTGTTATAACACGTATATATTATAGTGAACACTGGAAAGTTCAAAAGAGACAATGACGACTTACAGATACCATTACTTCCTTCGTTAAATACCATGATTGTTATTAGAGTGATAGTACCAACAAATTATTAAAAAGCTTCCTATAAAAAGGAAACGAGCGCCATAAATATCATTTAACAGAGTTTCAGATATGAATATTTTTGGTCGTGACGTCATTATTTTTTTTAAAAATTATATATTTTGTTTACAGCTACACCATACTCCTGGTTTTACACTATGTTGACAGATTTGATTAATGCAGAGCTTCAATCACTGTGACAATCAAACTAGAACATTATTTATGATAAAAGAAATAAAATCAATCTATTACTTTCTGCAAAAAGAATAATAAATACACTTTTAAAACATTGGATATTGCACATGTCATATTAGTTGTTCAATCACGAAGAAATCAGATATTTTCTTCATAAAAATAGACATACATAAATCACAATGTTGTCACTTGCAAGAGCAAGCTGTTGATTAATGTATTCATGTTAAAAAAATAAAAAAAATACAACATATACATGACTTTAAGACCATTTTGGCTGCATATGAAGACGACCATGCCGCGTGAAAGTTGAATATAATTATCAAGCTTTCAGTTTAAACTGTAAAATACCTCCCTCACCCCCCCCCCCCCCCTACCACCACCATACATCATTTAAAATTTAGGGTACGGGTTGGTGCTAAAAATAGGCTATATTAAATAAAGTCACGAATGTAATGTAACGCTTTATAATGTATTGATTGATATCCCGTTACTGGATTCAATTGATAATCCGCACAAACTCCGCTCACTGAGAAGTTTTCTGGCCAAGATTAGGATAATGAGTATGGTTAGAATTAGAGTCAGCGTTAGGATAAGGGTTAGGGTTAGGGTTAGGATTATGAGTATGGTTAGAATTAGTCTCAGCGTTAGGATAAGGGTTAGGGTTAGGATTATGAGTATGGTTAGAATTAGAGTCAGCGTTAGGATAAGGGTTAGGGTTAGGGTTAGGATAATGAGTATGGTTAGAATTAGAGTCAGCGTTAGGATAAGGATAAGGGTTAGGGTTAGGATTATGAGTATGGTTAGAATTAGTCTCAGCGTTAGGATAAGGGTTAGGGTTAGGATTAGGGTTAGTCTTAGGATAGTATGTAGGTTAGGATTAGAGTTGGATTAGGATTAGGAATACCGCTAGGATTAGGGCAAGAGTCATGCTTAGACCCTGGGGTCGTGCACGGTAAGGGTCGGAATTAGTGTATGGATATTCGAGTGGTATATACTATTCTGCAGTTGTTCCAACTGAAGCTCTCTTCTGAAATGGACTGATGACTGTTGAATCGACAAATCGCACCTTTTTCATCGGAGAAACTGGTGATGGAGTCTAAAGTTCAAAGGTAAAATTCATGCCAGAGCCATTGGTTTTTCCACGATATAAGTCATCGAAGATTACATTCTGGGCTACGGTAAAATGATTTTTCCAGTCGCCAACCTCTCCTAAACAGGAAAATAGAATAGAAAAGAAAATATATATTTGTAAATGATAGATAGATTTGTGTAATTATGATGAATTTCCTACAGTGTCAAACTTGGGCACATTAATGCCCCCCCCCCAAACAAAAATCCAAACAAAATCGTGCATGACCTCCTTGCATGATCGTTTCTGTGCTACCATTGCAAATTGTAGATTGTTTTTTTTTTTTAAATGTTTTAAAGCAAATTGGGTACT